>JAOTRH010124287.1:0-14611 GCA_034768845.1 Heliamphora exappendiculata
TAGCTTTGTCTTAGACGGTTAAGTTAAGTTTAACCTCGTTGGAGTTGTGATAAGCTTGTTATAAGAGTTATGCCCGCGGGGATAAGACGAGTGTGATCCGGATGGTGATGTGCGATTGGAGAGTGTAACCCGGTGGTCTGTGAATGTGGTGGGTGTAAGCTTGTAAGATGAGCACTAATTATCTAGTGTATGTTGTGTCTCTGTGAATTGGGATGGCTTTGGTAGTTGCCCGTTGTGTGTCGTGCCACAATTAGCTTGATGAATGAGCACGGTAGGGCTTTTAAAGCCTTTTGAAGGTTGTTTGTTGTTGTTGGATACGAAGTGAGGTTTTGTGCATGCTGAGGATTATGTACGTCATGAGCCGTGCTATGTCTTGAGCCGTACTATGTCATGAGCCGTGTGCCCCGAGATTAGGTATGGACGGGAGCATAGTGGACGGGAGCGTAATAATCTCTGGCCTAAGGTGTGTTAGAAAGCCTGAGCTTAGACGGTGTTTAAGGTGTCCCTTACCCTGTGGGGTGTTGTTGGTAGCTATTGTAATGCCAGATAGTTTTGAAAGTTCATGGATGACCTATGCGTTTCTTTTAAGGCATATTATTAAGTAACATCTTTTGATAGGAGTTGAGAGTTGTGCGATAATGAGTAAGTGGGTTGGAGATGTTGTCGAGAGATAGGTTCTCGAATGATATACATGTATGTATGGGAAGATGTATATTGGTGATAGTGGCAACGTGATGAATGATAATTCGAGGTTGTTTGGGAAGTTTCACGGAATAGAGTTTTGTGACTTAGGTTGTTGTCCTCTAGATAAGAAGACTATGTGGGACACATGGTGTAGGGTAAGAATGTGAGTGTGAGCATGTGAGATTTAAAGGGCATGTGATAGATATTGCCTGTGCGGTTGACTCGATCATCTTAGGACGACGTGTGGATGGGAAGCGACCCTTTAAGAGAATGACGGTTGTGGTCGGTATTTGGCTTAAATTCTAGAAGCGGTGGTGTTGTGTTACCCTTAGAGGGTGAGTGATAGGATGGTGCCTGTGGTCTAGAATTGATAAGCGAGGTTTGTTTGGTTCGTGTGGCACGTTATTATTTTCATGTTTGGATTGTTGTGTCGTTGGTACTAGTAAAGTGGCATAAGAGACACGTGTTACTGGTTAGACATTTTGTGTTTCGATGGGTGTACCAGAGCTGCAAGCTCGAGACTATGACGTGATTTTGTCTACCCGTTTGATTGTTACCTACCTTTTTGGATTTGAGTTAGTGTGACGTGACTCGCAAGGAGATGTTCTAAAGGGATGTGAGTATGTATAGCGTTGTGCATTGATGGATAGACGATGAGAGATTTTGTGGATACGTGAGATGCGTCACCGGGATATGGAACGACCAATAATTATAATGTTTGAGTGAAGATCCGAGTATGAGGATCTGATGTGATGAGGAATCTACTCATTATGTATGAAAATTCTAAGTGGTAATGACATGGAGTGAGAGCCTAAAGCTCACTCGTGATTTCCCTAGCTGGAGAAATGTTTTATGGTTGATTAACCAGTGTAATTATTATTCTTGATAGGAATAAAGCATTGGAATCGTAGGGGTGTGGGTCCATTTACCCGTGGTTTCTTGAAGAGTCCGTTTGCTTTACTGTATGAACCCGAGCATTTGGGTAATGTTTTTGGAAATGTAATTTCGTTTGTGCGGGATGACAATAACTTTGACTCTCATTGAGAGAGAAGGATCCTAAGGGAGTTCAGTGATTGAGTTATTTGTGTGGTAAAATTCTTAAGTATTAGTTATGTGGGATTCCTATGAGAATGCAAGTCCTTAGTTTGGTAGTTATCCTTGTGGCTAGGAGATTGTGATTGGGTACTGTGCTGGGTGCATAAGGTTTAAAAGGAACGTAAAAAGGTTTGATAGTGTGGTTAACCTAGTGTCGGGATGGTGTATCCTGAATGTGATATGCTTGAAGGCCAATTGTGATTCTACCTTAGGTTCAAAGGTAGTATGTTATTTTCCCAAGAGAACGAATGTGGAGTAATGAGGTTCATCAGTGTATCGTGTGATTAGAATGGCCTAGGATGATGGGCAAGAAAACGTTGGATGAGATGTTTACCACAAATATGTGCCCGGCAAGCAGAAGTGCAAGAGGTAACTGCATGGTCATGGGAGTTACACATAATTTTGGATAAAAGGTCTCAAGATTGGGTTTCCTTTGTTGGTGTTGTGAGCTTTTATGTAAGTTATTGGACAATGAAGCCTTGACAAGATGAGAATGTTGGCATTGTTTCTTCGTAAGTATTTGGTGACTAGTTTGTAATCCAAAGGGATAAGTTGAGCGAGGTATGAAATTTGATGAAGTTCATGTGTGTTCGAATGAGGTCTGAAAGTACGTTGAGGTTGGTTCATGATTTCTGATTGACCGTTTCTTTTAGCAAGAAGATATGATTGTCTTGCAGATAGTGGTAAGGTGCGGATTGCTCCACCTTGGTTAGGTGTAAAGGTCGGGACCGTTGGTTGATTCTTAGTCCGATTGTTTCGGGAGATAGGGGTCTCCGTGGATTAGTATTCATACAGTGATCCGTGAGTTACGCCTAGGGAATGGGTACTACCAGAATTAGATGGACTGAGAGCTGAGTTCCTCGTAGATTTTCAGGATGGAGTTTGTTTACTCCACTATGTAAGTGTGTGGGGTTGTGTTCCCTGTGAGATGGGGCTGGTTGATTAGGCATGTTTGTCCTTACTGACAAGAGGGTTAATATTGAGGCGTATAGTCTTTTTCTGTAGTGATTAACGGAGGATTATTAATCGTTGTATGTAGTTTTTGCTCGGTGGTGTAGTGTATGGTTGCACCTTTAGTTTTCAGTGGAATGAAAAGTTTATTGGAATGTTGCGGCAGGGGTATTCACGTGACAAATTTTGATGAAATTTTGTGAGTTTAAGTTTATGTTTGTTTGGAGCTTGAACTACTCAAAGTTCTTAGAGTCGAGGAATGGTTGTTGACTGTGGTGAGTATTGTATTTTGGACGTAACATTGTGTTCGGATTGTGGCCCCGAGGGTTTGGCAAGAGGTAAGTCAGGAAGGAGTCGACGTTTGAGAAGCCTTGGTTGTTAGAGCCTGTCGCAACTAGCGTGACGATTTGGTTTGGTTTGGGGACGTAGTGGCTGTGATGAGCGCTAAATAAGAAGAAGTTACTAAGTGTAAGAGGCAGGTTTCGGTTGGCTACCTGACGAATAAGACCCAGGCTTAAGTACCTATTATGGGTTTAGAGGACGATACGTGTGTTGTAAGTTTGAAGTTAATGTCGGATGACGATAATCATTTTTTCTTTGAAGTTGATCAGTGATTTCAGGGTGAGATGTTGAGTTGTATAGTGGTGAGATGTTACACGAGAAGTATAATCGAGTTTAAGTGGGTTAGTGGATACTTTTGTTGATTTGTAACTAGTTGATTGTGTAGAGTCGAGATAGCACCTCCTATTGTTTTCACTGACTGTACCCCCAAAGGCTACTAAAACAGACCATATCCCTGTTGCCCCTACGACACTTGCACCTGATGTGCTCCAGTGGCATCCTGCATACTCCCTTCCCGAGGGCAATCTCGCCGTAAATGACCCACCTGGCTACACTGGAAACATGAAAATAAGGTCCTCCCCTAAGTCTGACCCTAGTGCTGCTGTTGGTCTCCCTACGTACAATCCCTAGCACGGTGCCCAGGTCGCTTGCACATGTATCATACCATCTCCCGACGTTCAGAACGCCCTAATGAACCCATAGACAGTGCGGGTGCCGATCGTAGCTAGGGCTAAGACCTAGTGGGATAAGAACCCAACCCTCCTAATTTCTGCCTTTTCACTTGGCGCCCTTCAGACTGAGCACCAAAAGCCCCCTTATGTGACTTGCTCTCCTTGATCTTGCGTCTTTCTATCGTGGCATTCTCTACTCAGATAGAGGCTTCCACAATCTCAGTGTAGACTCAAAAACCCAACACTGCTATACTGTCCTTAATCGAAGGTCGAAGACCCCTTTCAAACCACTTGGTGCGCAACTCTTGGCCTCATACTGGACCCTGGTAAGATTCCCTTGAATAAGGGAGAAAAACTCCTCTCGATAAGCATCTCGTGTAGAACCCCAAAAAATACTTCTTCAAAAAGACGCTAGTAAAAGCAGTCCATGTGCCATCCACGGTGGTCTTAGCAAACTTCCACCATTCTCTTGCATCCTCCCGAAGTTGGAACACCGCCAACCTGATGCGTAACTCATCTTCCCCAATCTTTAGGGTGTCTAAGATCGTGGTGGTTACTTCCAAGAGAAGGTTGAAGGATCGTGGTAGCAACCTTAGCGTCCGTCTCGCCAGAGAAGGTTGGAGGATCCAACTGCCGGAATTCCCTCATCGCTACAGAGGCCCTTGGCTCAAGAGCCCTCACTCCAGCCCTAGTTACCTCGGCCATCACTCTCATCGTAGCGAGCATCTCCTGTACAACATCAACACCGCCCACTTGTTCTTGCAGGGTATGAACATCCCCTTCTTCCTAAACCTGGGCATACGCACGGTCTCGACCCCTACCACGTCTCGGCATCATCGCTCTACGAATAAGAAGGAATAAGGAGATGTATCAACATAAGCTCATAAGAACTCATCTCTCACAGATAACATCACTCTTCAACAAGACATCACTTCACCCGAATCGTCATATCAATGCACCTTATGCAACACATAACGAGGAGGACTAATCGGAATGACATGCCAGTTCGGTTTACTCGTTTAGATTTCTAGTTAGAATGGGCGTCGGCCAAATGCCTTTCTAACTAAAACCCCTAACCAGTCGACCAGCCACCCAATGGCCAAACATATCATCCTAAAAGTCCAACCTTCATACCCAAACACCACATAAGATGCAAATGTCAAGTTATACTCAAGATGCTTCATGCTAGCACACCAAGTCATAAATGTCACATATCAATGCAAACTCCCATACAATAGATCAACCACCCCCACGGTTCCTAGGTATTCGAACCTAGAACTCTAATATCAATCTGTAATGCCCCTGTTTCAAAATAATAAAACCCGAGAAAGGATAGGATATTTCCCCAATAAAAGAAATCATTTCTCTTTTGAAACACAACCCCTGAAAATAGTCACTTTAAAACCCAAAATATAGTTTAAAAATATTTAGGCAAAACCACGTTCAGAACATTTTTTTTTTCAATGAAAAACCACCCAGCGAAATCCGCTTGAGCGGGCCCTTTATCGCTCGAGCAGTGAGGCACCCAAGAGCATCCTGGCCAAAAACCTAAAAATAATCTAAAAGCTTAGAAAACCCTTGATGATCATAAGTTTCAAGCATGCTTTTTAAGAGGCTCAAATACAAAGTAAATACAAGCATTTGGAAGGAAATAACTCCATTTAACCCCAAAAACTTCAGATTTTAACATTTAAAACCATAATGTATCACCCGAGAATCAAGGAATTTGACCCACAGTACGAATCCAACGTCCTCACATGCACACAAATATATGAACAGGACCTTAGGGTCTTAAAAAAAGGGTTAATCCAACCCACAAAATAATATCCAAGTTCAAGGAAGAATTACATCTTTACAATTTCCTTTCTCAAAGATGGTACCAAAAAAAGGGGTAATTCTATCCACTACTTCAAAAGGGTCCGACAACCGTCCTCTCAATCCAAAACCTTCTTTCTGCTATCACCTGAATTGTTGTTAAACAACATGAGTCGAAACTTGTAGAAAAAGACTAATAATGAACATATGCATAACATATCAAAATGGTTATACAGGATGCACACATAAATGTGATCGAAAAAAACGTCGTTTGTCCCAAATCAAAGTCCCAATGCATAACCAAGTTTTTTTTTTTGTGAAAAATGATTATCATTCCATACTTCAAGGTTTCGGTGAAATCAACCATTATACCCAAACATCTTATCATTCCCAATCTATTGAACCCATTTTTGCATCCCACCACTTTATTCAATTACGATTTTGCTAACCCAATTTATCCATCAATTCATTTCAGTATCAAGGCTGGACGGCGCCTATAGATCCCGGCATATCTATGGCCACCGATCCACGCGAAGTTCGAGGGATAAACATTCGTTCTATAGCTCGACACAGTGAGCACACATTTTTTATTTCTCTCGAAAACATCGATGGGTGGGCCGCCCAAGAGCACGCTTTTAAGGGGATTAATCCAAAAAAAGGGCTTACCTTATATTGCGCAAGTTTTCGATCTTTCACTGAGGAGCAACTCGTGCCCAAACTTAATTATTCAATTCTATCACACGGTACTTTAATCATTTCATACAATTTCTGGTTCTTACATTAAAAACTTCAAATTTTCATACTCAACACTAGCATGTGCCACACAATTCATGAGATATAAGTACAATAGGTTATCTCAATCCTCAATTTACCTAAAAATCACATCAATTTTATCATATGGGTCCCTCAACCCCAAAACCTCCCAATTTCCATGGTTTAAGCTCAATTTAAAACCCTAACTCAATATTTTTCAAATTCAATGGTATGCAACGACAACACAAAGATAAAATCTAGTTAAATCCTCCATAGATTTAAGATTTAGCCTCCAATAACCACAAACCCTAGCCCAGGGTTTTGAAAATACCGTTTCATGCTTTTATGTTTAGAGAATCGAAAATACAATACATATCACATAGATATTCAAAGAGAGTCTTAAATCCTACCTTAGTTAAGCTTTAGCACCAAGAGAATCTCTTTAACAAGCTTCAAACACGAGGATCTCCAACCAAAAGGTGATAACGAGGCTTCCAATGCCAAGATCGAGCCTCCAACGGTTTAGCCACTGAGAGGAAAGTAAGGAGTCGTCTCAAGAAAGACCAAGGAAGCTCCAACACTCTCCAAACACAAACCCTAGCCCCTCACCTTTGCTCTAGAGGGAGAGATATGAAAAGAATGAGCAAAAAATGAGCCCCACATGACTTTTAAAAACTCTACTCCGCAACAGTCTGCTCGAACAGATCCCCACCACTCGAGCAGTGCCCTCACTCATGACCTCTTGGCCACCTGTTCGCTCAAGAGGACTCCCACTACTCGAGCGACCAACTGGTAAAGACCATAAATCACAAAGGTCAAAACTGAACCAAACACAAGATAAGCACCACTCAACAACGTTCATTTCTTAAAATTTATTTCCATTCTCGGCGAAGACGATGACGACGACGACGACGACGCCTCCATTTCGAGTGAAAACGGTGATGGCTCCTCCATTCTCATCGAGAAGAGAAGCAATGTCACGCACCCAACTCTGAGGCACGTTAACCAACCCCAACGAACCAACCCAAAAAACTTTCTAGGAAAGAAAGGGATTTCAAGCTTTAAATCTCGTAAAACTCTTTATAGAAACTATTTATATAAAGAACATTAAACCTAACAAAAAGTTTTTTTGAACCTAAAAGGTCAAAAAAGTGCTCCAATAGGCTGATCGATCAGTCTTGTGCAGACAGCAACAACCGAGAGCTCGGTTTGATTGATTGATAGACCGATTAAATTGGTCCATCGATTGGTCCAACCCTGTACCCTTTTTCAACGTTTGTTTTGAAAACCCAACTTTTCATACTCCAACCACATCTCCAAACTTACCTTCCCACGAGATCTACATGCTACTTCATAAAATAAATGATATAAAAACAACACCAACAATAATAAAAAATCGAAAGTCCCAACGGTTTCATACATAGAATCTTGTAAAACAAAAGGATAATAAACTCAACACAATACCCGGTAGTCTTACAAGCTTACAGTTCATGAATACATGTAAGGCCTTACAATAAGGGTTACACCAACCCGAATACAACCATCTAAATATTCAAAAGAATTATATTTATAACCTTAATTCGCAAAAGATGTTGTGAAAGATATGTAATTCTACCAACTACTACAAAAAGGGTGTCAAGACCACCATCTCTAGTCCTCAGCTTTCTTCCCATTGTCACCTGAAATGTTGTTAAACAACATGAGCCGAGACTCGTAGAAAATATACTATAAATGAATCAATGCATGACATGCGAGAATGATTATGTGATTGTACAACAAGTTTAAGCCCAAGACCAAGTTCACTTTTCTCACAAATCTTCATTCACTATGAGACCCTAGTTTTGTAAGATGGTTGATTGAATTTGTCGATTAATGTTTCTAAGTGAATGTATGATGATTTAGAACCCATGCGATCATGTTGAATCATATCTTGTGAATTGTAGCTTTTGCCTCACATATTTGTATTTTATGCTTTACGCGTTATACCATGAATTTTGTCGTCCTAGTTGATGCCATGCTGTAGATGGTTTATCGTGAAAACTGTTGGGCACCATGGGTTCGCTGCTAGCGTTCTGATAACTTAGACTTTGAGTAATTCGGAGGCCCTAATTCGGCTGATCTAATCCCACTATGGTGGTAAGTCGAAGAGAGCCCAATTTTGACAGACCTAAACCCCTCATTTTGGTCCTTTGTATAATGTGAACGTTTCTTGAATTCTCTTAAACTTTGGGTTGATGCCAAATGAGCATCCTTGTGCTTAAGGTTGGATTGTGGCGTATGATTATTTTGGATGGCCTAGAATAAGGGTGGATTATTATTGTGGATGGCCTGGAATAAGGGTGGATGATTATTTTGTTGACCGCCCCCACGCCGTTGTCATTGAGTAAAACAGCTGTGGCGTGACGCTTGGCGACACATTTACTATTTGCAACGAGGCAAGGATAGGTTTGGTGATCAAAGTCCCATTAAGTCTACTCTGGTAATTCCCGGCATGGAATTCCTGTTATAATTTGGGTGCATTTTGGGTTTGGAATCTGCCTTTCATACACGCATGTTTATTAACCATGTTATAAATTTGTCTATCTCCTTGACTAAAAACTATACTGGGTGTTTTATGGTATGTGTTGCGGTGAATTTTGTGTCGTGAGATTAGTTAGAATGTTAGAGTGTTTTTCTTCTGGGCCTTGGCTCATGGCATTCATGCCACAGGTAGGGAGGAGTTCTTGGAGGAAGTCGTCCCAGAGGGAGAAGAAGAGTTTGAAGAACAAGGTGAGTCCTAAGAGCACGTGAATTTCGCTGATGCATTCTGAGGAGTCGAGACCTCTTCTTTTATGCTTATATTTAGTTCTCTCGTGCTTAGTAAAATTTTGAAATTTTTTGGTGAAACTTTAATATTTAAGTACTTTGAACAGTTCAGAACTCCTTTATGATGTAATAACTAACATGTGTAAATATGAATAAATAGCTAGAATATTCTTTTATTTATATTTATGTATGTTCCAACGTGCTCGGAGGACTGGACGTCACAGTTGGTATCAGAGCTTAGGTTTAGTGAACCTTCTGGCATTGGGTTATGGAAAACCATGCATTCTGTCGCGTTGGAACTCTATAGGAAGCGTTGTATTAATAATTATTATCATCCATACATTATAAGAACTTAAATTTTCTACGCCTAAGTCTTATAGCAAATCGTGTTAGGACGTTATTGGGACCAGAAGCAGTAGGGAATTTACATGACCATCGAGACCGAAGATCGAAAATTCATGCAACGAGTTATCTTCTTTTAAGGGGGTAGACAGGAGTACGCACTAGGAGAAGTTTTATATACCACCTCGAGAGAAACCTTTAGAATCCCGCGACTTCATGCTTATAAGTCCTTTTCTCATTTACCCCAAGCCTTGGTGTTAACTTTTTAAGATCTTTTGTATGTCCTTCCTTCTTTTATCATTAGTCCTCAACAGTACCGTCAAGTGTTGTTCGTCGGTAACTCTTACGCACCCAAGTCTTGTTGATAACCCTATTCGAAATTCAATCCTAGAAAGTAATCTTGTCTTTAAGTTTTTGTGCCTCGATAATGACCAGTATCCGCATTTGATTCTCCTCTGATTCAAGCAATTATCCTTGAACTAACTCTTCTCTTGTAAAACTATATATTAATTCTTTGCTAAGTACCCGTTCCAAACATTCGACATTGATAAAATTTTCTACCATTGTTCATTTCTCTCGACTCTGAAATCACCTACCGTTTGAAGGTACTGCCAGGATTCAAAGATCTATTAGGGGATAGGATGGATGCAAAATGGATGCAGACACAGACACCAATGGATAGGAGAGGAATCATCAACCCCCGCAACCTGAAAACTGACTTCAACAATCCAGAAACGTACCAGGAGATACCAGTTGCCATAATCAATAGGACTCGTATAGGGCCAGAGGGCTTTTGGCATGTGGAAGTGCAGTGGCGCTGCTATGGTATCTATGAGGCAATGTGGGGGCGTGACTTGGTTATTCGCTACTTCTATCCGCATTTGTTCATCTAGGCTTTAGTGCGTTGAGTGATGTATCTTTTTCTTTGTTAGATGTTGTACGCGCGTTCTATGAACTTTTGAAAACTTTGCACCGGTTATGTGATTAGAATGAAATGCAAATGTTTGTTGTTGAATTCTTCACAAGCTATCTCATAATCCCAAATTAAGTTCCATAAACTCCTAAAACATGAAAACAATAAAGAATTGAAATAACCCCCAAATCTCAACACTCTTTTGTCCTAGGATGGCTAATAGACAACTGAACCATCGACAAACTAACAAACCCCTAGATGGTGAAACATCCGAGCTAGCCTGAGTTTTATGAAAGCCACTATTAGAACCCCACAACTCTATTTCTATGAGTTCCCTTCTTAAGCCTTTATGGGCATTCTCATACCCGATTGAACCCCTTTGCACGTCCTCCTTCCATCTAACACCGGTTTCGAACGTTCAACATTGGTAAAGTCTTTTGCCCTCATACAATTCTCTCGATCTTGATACCACACCTTCGTGTAGTGATTTTGTGAATTTTTTTGTTTACTCTTGAAATCTCAACCTGGAAAGTCAATTTGGATGCTGGAATCGAAGTACGTTAGGCCGGCGTAACTTCAGGGAAAATATCTAGTTTGGGTACCCCTTTTGCCTAACATCTCTTTTATCAAAATCTGATTGTACTAGATTAGTTCTGAGAACACTTGTTTAAAGTATTGTTCATTGTCCTCTTCTTGTTTCTCCTACATTTGAACCCCAAATGACCACCCAATTTGTGTCAATGGTAATTACCTTAACCATAACCATTTAACCTCATCCAACCTATCTTTGAACCACCTGGTTCTGCCCAGAGTTGTTTTAACCCCGCACATGCTTTTGATTGTCGACCTTCAAAACTTTGCCCCATAAATCTATGAATAACAACGATCGTAAAAAACAATTAACTATAGCTTTTCAAAGGTCCCGACAAATGAGACTATGCCATCAACAATCTAGAGTAGAAACAACAGCTTCACACCAAAGGATTCGCAACGCAACCATATGGCACAATTCAAAGTTTCCCAAACTAGTTCATAGTTGACCCACCCATTTGATAAATCAAGAAGCAAAAGATTCATATCGGTAGTAAAAATGAGAAATAGCCTCGAACTCATGATAACTTTAGTATGCTAGCAAAAGGAGGTACGTCTATATACATTGATATTCACACCAACCCTTCCACTGAATTGTTAGAGTTCAAAATTTTGCCATCACTACCAAAGAACAAAGAATCTTGGCCACAACAATGAACGTTTGGAGCCTGATGAATAATTAACCACTAAGTCACAATGGATCACATGACTAGGTAATTACCACAATCGTATCTTTTATCATATTCGTTTTACCTAGAATGACCAATCACCTGAGAAAATGATCCAGTTATTGGAAGAGACATTCAAACCCAACATTCTAAGCACCTCAAGAACATACGGTAGAAGCCAAGAGGAACGGGGCAACCCTTAGAAGGACTAGAAAGAAAATGAAAGCATAAACTTTGCCCTCGGGATTATCAAGATCACCTCAAAAGACCGGTAACTCTTTAGTTGAACGCTTTAAGGATTTGGGTGCCAAGGAGTTTGTGGGAACAGTGAGTCCAATTGATGCTGAAGATTGTTTGAAAGGTGGAGTGTGCATTTTAGACAGACCAAGTTGTTCACATGGTAGGTTCTAGACTGTGTAACTCTTATGGAGTGGTATTCGATTTTCGTTATGGTATCGATGTGAGTCGCAAGAAAGTTGCTTTCGAAAACCTTTCATGATGTGACCCGTTAGAGCAAGTTTGTTTAGATTTGTGAGTAGATGATGCTGGTATAGGGAAGAAATTTTCATATGGGAGCGTGTGAACTCTATGTATGAAAAGTTGAAGGGTGATATAATTTTGTTGTTTATGGTGCAATTGCGTAGCAGCTTAGTGTGAGTACGTAGGAGGAATAAGTGTTTGAATGAGAAGAGTGGAAGCATAAGTAAGATTATACAAATTCATAGGTATAAATTTTGTAAATGACCTTGAGAGTATTGAGTGTCTTGGTAGAATGTGGGTAAGATAAAGTAATTAAAGAGCAAAAATAATTCTTGGTTCGATTGTGTGGCAGAGAATGTGTGAAGGGATTGAGTGATGATGATAAGAGACTTTATAATCAGGAGTTAATACTGTTTAGTTAAAGGGATTGTAGGGTGGATGGTACGTACGTGAAAGAAATATATGACGAGGTTGTGATTGGATTCATATCGGTAAGCATATTCCTGGAGAGCGTTTAACCTATGTGGTATATTTAGCCCTAGTGACTCATTAGGTTCAAGTGGCAGTATTAATCTTAATGGTTGTAAGGCTAGAGTAGTCTTCGATGTACGTATGAATATGATAATGAGCTGGTTTTCGGTAGAATGACAATTTTTCTAAACAGAACTGAAGATTGTTTGAAATTAATTTTGGTGATGGGCTAGTTTAGAGACATATGATCACTTGTGGAAGTCGTACTCGATGTAAGTTATGTTTTCGAGCCAACGTGTTCTCAATGATAGACTGGGGTCATGACACCATAAGTTGAAAATGCAGGAGTCAGATATACCCAAAATTGCCTTTAGAACTTGTTACGAGCATTATGAATTTGTGGTGATCCCCTTCGGGTTAATGAATGTACCTGCTATGTTTATAAACCTAATAGATTGGGTGTTTAGAAGCTTTCTAAACCAATTTGTAATTATGTTGATAAATGATAGTTGGTTATATTCTCAGAGCACAGGAAACATTTGAAGATTCTTTGTAGATCCTGAGAAAGCACAAGTTGTATGTAAAACCTGAAAAGTGTGAGTATTAGTTCGACCGAGTGATGTTTTTAAGTCATGTTATATCTGAAGAAGAAATTCAAGTGGACCCAACATAAGTAGAAGTAACAATTAATGGAAAGAGGCTAACTAACGTAACAGAGATACGAACATTTTGGGGCTAGCTGGTTATGTGACATGATCCTTGAAGCTTTGGTAGTAATCAATTTAAAATGTTAGTAGGACAAAACAACCATTACTCTAAATGCTGAACATATAGGCTCGGCCTTATCTACACCCTCAATAAAGAACAACTCAAGTAAATAAGGGCACAATTTTGAAGAATGAGAAGGACGAGAAGGACGAGAAAGCACAATGTCAGTAAACCATCCTTAATCTTCCGTACAATGAAGTACGGGGCAAAATTTCGGGAACAAAATTTGTTTAAGGGGGTAGTTTGTAACGACCCGGCATACACCCTAGTTGTAACAACCCGAATGATAACGACCCGTGTAAAGACCTTGCTCGAACTCTAGTATTGGAGACGGATAGCCCACGAGACCATAGAATACAGAAGAAGTTCGAAACCCTAACTCAAATCGAAAATCCTAAGTTCGGCCCAGAGACCCTAAAAAGGTCCAAAACTCAGGCAATAAAATCTTAGCACCCGGAGAGGCTCCTAACATTCTAAATGAAGTAAATACCATTAAATAATGAATTAAAAATCAAAAATCCTCATAAATAGGGTAAAATGACCGTTTTGCCCTTACTACGGCAAAAGGCCTTACAAATCTAAATTTTGACATAAGGATATCCTACATCAAAGATTTAAGTACAATTATGTAGTAAAAGATAAAATAACATCAAAAAGGCCAAAAATTCCACTTAGTGGCCGACCACCTTGGGGGATGTGCCAAAAAGTGATTTTTTTACCTCTTTTTAGCTTTAAATAATGAGAAATGTATTAAATGAAGTATTATGATGATCCCATACTTGTTAAACAAGTAATATACCTAATAATATAGTGTTATAAGTCAACAAAAGTAAATAAATTATTATTGAAGCTCATACACAACAAAATAAGTCAAAAAATCCTATATTATCAAAGCAGCTTAATTTGACTTAAAAGACTACATCTATTTAATCAATTACTATAAAAACTATGATAATACATGAAAATAATATATATATCATAAACATATTAATATAATAGGTTTTAGTAGGAAAATACACCAAAAAATGCATCAAATTAATTTTTAATGCATTTTCTTGTACAATAGGGGCACGCAAACCAAGAAATCTTTCTTGATTGATAGAGGATCAAATTTTGTCCCCCCAAACAGCCACCTAGCTACATTTAGCTTGCCTAAATCTGAATTCTAGCCTCCAAGAATCAAAACAACTTAAATCAAATTCAAATCACATTAATTGAAATGAAGAAAAAGGAAGCTTCTTGTGTACTTTTTGTCTCCCCTT
>JAOTRH010124298.1:0-14611 GCA_034768845.1 Heliamphora exappendiculata
TTAGAAAAATAATTAGAATGCTAGTAAAGTAAAACTAAACTAACTAAAAGAAAAATAAAATAAATGCTAGAATATGGAATTAACATTAAAGAAAAAAATAAAAAAATATATAATATTAAAATTAAATAGATGTAATATTGACGATTACAACTATTTTCATGTAGATGCCTTTATCATAATGATTAACAACATTGATTAGTTGTAACCGTTAAGAATGTTGGCACTAAGTTGATGGATTAATAGAATGCAATAATGTACTAAAAATGAAATAATAACTTAAGCTTTTAAAAGAAATAACCCAACTACATTGAACAATAATTAACATTGCAAATACTAAACATAATTGACAATAATCGAAAATTTTTGAAATGGAAATTAACCCGATCGCTCTAATAGAGAGAAGTGGAGTTTAGGAAGATCGGGAATCCAAGCGAGATACCTGGATTGCCGAAAAATTCTCAAGTCGGGAAATGTGCTCCAATTGTCCAATTCTCGGGGGGTGATCCAAGCAATGTAGGCTTCAATGTTGGTGTGGGAGATTAGGGACTCGGTATCTCGGCAGGGTTTCGGCGTCGGGGCTCGGGATCGCTCGGTATATCAGCAGAGTCTCTCCCACTCAAAATTCATTCTGAAAACGTACGCCGGGGTACGGTATTTATAGAATTCTTCAACCAATGACAATTTGACACGTTTTGGGACACATCAGGCCATTTGAAGTTGGCAGCTGCCACAATTCAAGTTGGCGGCCGCTGGGTTGGAAAAGATTCCACAAGGTCCTATTGGCGGCCGCCACAATGTGAGTTAGCGGTCGCCATGTTGGAGTTGGCGGCCGCCACTTTTGGCTAGGGTTTCCAAGAGGTTCTATTGACGGACGCCACAATGAACATGGCGGTCGCCACTTTTGGCAATGACTTAGGCAACAAGTTATCGATGGTTCGGTACAATTTCATTGGTTTTGAAGATTTTTGATGACTGGCTTCAAATACCGAGCTTGGATCACCTTTCGAGGATCGTACTGAGGCACTATTCCATCTGTTTTCATCATCAGATTCGCCTAAGATTAGGTGGGGTCAAATTGGAGTGTCTACACCGGGCTATTTTGATTGATTGTTCTGATGTGTTTTGATACTGATACGATATATCTGTATATATCAAAGTGTATCAGGGAATCCTAATGCAATCGGGATATAAGAATCAAACTTGAAAGGGGATTGATACAGCTTATCTTCAACAGAAGTTTGAAACTCACGAGAGTTTTTTTTCAATCATAAAATCGAGATATATGCATATCGTGTTTATATATATATGAACTGCGCGGATGTTGCATATCGGTTTTATTTATTCTGTTAATTTAATTAATTCAAAATTTTAATTTTAATTAAAATATTTTGTAATAAAAAATAAAATTAAGTTTTTTTAATTAATTAATTTTAATTAAATAGAAAAACTTTAGATATTTTATTTTCACAAAATATCACGTTTAAGATGATTTTTCATAAAATTGGATATCTTGAAAAAACGTAAAAATTAATTCTAGATTTTGAATTAATTAAATAAAAAAATATTTAATCAAAATAAATTATTATTTTTAAAAAAATGTGGAACGAACAATAAAATAAATAAATATCTTTAATCAATACCTTAGCTGAAAAGTTGAAGAAAAAACAACGCATTTATTAAATTTTATTTGTTACGCATTTAAACACAAAAGATGGTTTGACGAATCAGAATCTTTAGAATCGTGTACACGGAAAGATCTTTGATTCTTTCAAATCGTGTGGTTTTCAAAATTAATAAATTTATTTTAATTAAACGAATTTTTATAACCCTCAAAAATATTTTAAAAATCTAAGTGGGAGAGAAATTGTATTCATAGATAAATCTCGTAGTCTCCATCACCAGTTTGTAGGCAATACAATTAAACTCTGCATTTTGGCAGAAATGCCTTCCTCTCCATTCGACAGATTAATTACGGTATCGCCAATACAAACCTCTAATTCTGGATAATTGTTAGTGTTGATCATTTCTCCATCTGAAGAGTTCATTACGAAGCGATTGATTTTGGATTAAGTGATGTTTAACACTTAACTCTCTATAATAGTATTCTCTCCATCTGAATCAATACTTTTACATACTTGACCGAAACTATGTCAGCTATATGATTTTACTTGGCATTGTTAGTTGTCTAGATAGTAAAATTTATAAGAATTGGCCTATCTGGTCATACGATGGATAACAGATGTCCTCCCATCGAGGCATGCTATTCACATGGTACCAGGCTGCTGGTGAATTTTTTTTAAAATGGTAAAGGGATCTAAATTAAAATAAATTTAAAGTATTGTTCATCATAAATAACGGTTATTTTTTAATTATGTGATTCTCAAGAATAAAATGGCTTTCAATTCACTCACGGTTATACTAAAAAAAAACAAACTAACAGGATCGAATTTTGTTAACTGAAAAAATAATTTGGATATAACTTTAACTACTAATGGTATTCCTTTAATACTAGAAAATGGGTTTATTTATGAAAAAAAAAGGTTCTTCTTGTGGGCCGAAAGACATGAAAAAGAAAAAAGCTCATAAACAGGGTGACACAGGTTTCAGGGTAGTTAGTGGGCCACAGACTGATGTGAAAAAGCTGAAAAGCAGATATATTCACTGTAACCAGACATGGTACTGGAAAATTTGTGTCTAGTATTTCTCAGAAAGCAAAATAATTAGGATAATTTCTGTTCACTGGTTGTGGAAACATGTTTAGCGGTGTTATCTACCGGTACTTGGTGTGTAGATATGGGAGCCACTAATCATGTCTTCAATTCATTGCAGGGTTCTAGAAAACCCAATAATTTAGTGATTGGGAGATTTACCTACATATGGATAATAATATAAAGGTAACAGTAGCTGCAGTGGGAGATAACACTCTCAGTTTTAGTGGAGGTCGAGTTTTAATATTAAGAGATTGTCTTTATGTACCCTCCATTAGAAGGAATTTAGTTTTTATTTCTAAATTAGTTAAAGACATATATTTAATTTATTTTAATAACTCTGTGGTTATTAAGGATAATAAATGGATTATCTATTCTGGTACATTGGTGGATGATCTTTATGTTATTACTCATATCTCTCCTATACTATAACTAACTAAATTGAATAACACATCTAATTTACCATATAAGAGAAAGTTTTCTTCTTTAATTAACCAAACGTTTCTTTGGTACTTACGCTTGAGTCATATTAATCTAAAAAGAATAAGCAGACTGGTAGCAGATGGACCTTTGAGTTCATTGGAAGTAGAGGCACTTTCAGTTTGTGAATCTTACTTAGAGGGTAAGATGACTAAGAGACCCTTTTCAGGCAAAGACTATAGAGCTAAAGAACTATTGGAGCTGGTTCATTCTGATGTGTATAGTCCTATGACAATCCGGGCTAGAGGTGGCTTTGAGTACTTCATCAGTTTCATTGATGACTACTCAAGGTATGAATACATTTACCTAATGCACCGTAAGTCTGAATATTTTGAGAAATTCAAAGAATTCAAGGCGGAGAAACATCTAGGTAAAAGTATCAAATCACTACAATCCGACCGTGGTGGAGAGTACCTCTTTGGAGAGTTTAGGGATTACCGGCATCAAAAAGGATTATATCCCAGTTGACTGCACCGGCACTCCACAGTAGAATGGTATAGTAAAAAGAAGAAATATGACTCTTATGGAGATGATAAACTCCATGATGAGTTATTAGGAATACCCGATTCGTTTTAGGGACTCGCTATAGAGACAACGGCTTACATTCTGAATTTGGTACCTTCTAAGTCAATACATTTTACTCCCACAAAATTATAGACCGGGTGTAAGCCTAGTCTGAAACACATTCGAATTTGGGGCTATCCAGCACATGTGCTGAAATAGAATGCGGGTAAGTTGAAACCGATGATAGAATTTTATTTCTTTGTGGGGTATCTCAAGGGAACGAAGGGTAGTCTATTTTATAATTCTAAGAATCAAAAGGTCATTATTAGAACCAATACCCAATTCTTAGAGGATGGTTATATTATGGATCACAGGCGCAAAAATAATATTGTTCTGGAAGAACTAAGAGAAAAAACTAGTAGAACGGAAGAGGAACCACAAGTTATTGATATTCTATAACCTCGTCGTAGGGGTGGATTATCGGGACATATGCAAATCAAGAATAAGGTACTGATGTACAGGGTTAAGATTCTGCACAGCATGTTACTACTAGTATACATACACAGGTAGTGGCTCGTTGTAATGGGAGAATTGTTCATCAACCTAATCGGTGTATGTTCTTAGGAGAGTCTTTTTACAAGATCCCGATAGAATTAGATATCAAGCCCTGTAACTATAATGAAGCACTTCAGGATAACGATGCAGATCCTTGGCAAAGGGTTATGAATTTAGAAATAAAATCTATATATTTTAATCAAGTCTGGGAACTTGTAGAACCACCTAAAGGGTTAAAACCCATTGGATGCAAATGGATCTACAAGAAGAAGAGAGGAGCAGACGGAAAGGTTAAAATCTTCAAAACTAGGCTTGTTGCAAAAGAATTTACTCATAAAGAAGGGATTAATTATGAGAAAAAAATTTCGCCGATAGCCATGCTTAATTCTATTCGGATTCTCATATCCATTGCTGCTCATTTCGATTTTAAAATATGACAAATGGATATCAAGACAGCTTTCCTTAGCAAAAGTCTTGACGAGTATATCTATATGATATAACAAGATGGATTCCTTGCAAAGGGGCAGGAACACGCGTTGTGTAAGCTTAAGAGATCTATTTATGGACTTAAACTGTCACGCCCCAAACTCCAAGTCACATGAAACACCCAAAAATAACCAAACAACAACCCAACCTGAGAATACACTCTCAAAATAAATCCTACATGCATTGTATATAAACGCTAAACGGCATACATTATATAAACATGCATCGAGGTCTTGAAACACTCGATTTGATCAAGCCATTAAGTCTTATGAATTTAATCAGAGTCCGTATGAGTCTTGTGTGTACAAGAAGCATAACAAAAGCATGTGATTTTCTTAGTACTTTATGTAAATGATATCTTGCTCATTAAAAATGATGCGGGGGCATTATGTACGGTTAAAGTATGATTATTCGGGCAGTTCGATATGAATGACTTAGGAGAAGCCAGTTATAACCTTGGGATCAAGCTTGTGCGAGATCGAAAACAAAGGATGTTGAGCTTATCACAAACAAAGTATATCGATGTTATCCTTACTTGTTTTAGCATGCAGGATTCTAAAAAATGGTCTCTCCCTTTCAGGCATGGAATCACTCTATCCAATGATCAGTGTCCTATAACATCTCATGAGATAGAGAAGATGAAGGCGGTTCCTTATGCTTCGACCGTTGAAAGTCTCATGTATGCTATGCTTTATAGTATACCTGACATTTTCTTTGCTGTTGGCATGGTTAGTAGATATCAGTCTAACCCAAGGCAGGAGCATTGAACTGCAGTAAAGAATATAATCAAGTACCGAAAAAGGACTAAAAATTATATGTTGGTTTATCAGGCAGACAGTCTAGTACCTTTGGGGTACACAGACTTAGATTTTTAGTCTGACAAGAATTCTCGTAAATGTACCTCAGGATACGTGTTTACCTTAGGAGGTGGAGCTATAAGTTGGAGGAGTATCAGCAGTCCTACATTGCTAATTCTACCATAGAGGCCGAGTACGTGGCAGCTTCTGAAGCAACCAAGGAGGTCGATTGGCTCAGGAACTTCCTGTTGGATCTAAAGGCAGTCTCTTTAGTCCAATCGGCTATTACACTTTATTGTGACAATAGCAGAGTGGTTACAAACTCGAAGTAGCCAATGATCCATAAGAAAGAAAGCACGTTGAGCGTAAATATCACCTGATACGAGAAATTGTATAGAGAGGTAATTTTGCTGTGATCAATATTACATCAGGAGACAACCTTACAGATCGTCTTACAAAGAGCTTACCGACTAAGACTTTTGATAGTCATGTAGAGGGCATGGAAGTCAGATGTATGATAGCATGATTTTGAGTATAAATAGGAGATTGTTAAGTACACTAAAAATCATATTTTTAGTATTTAATTTTATTTTAATAAAATTAATTTCTTATTTTATAAGAATCTTTATGAACAATATATGTATAACATTTCTTTAATATTATGCATGGATGTCCAATATTCTATACAGTATTTAATCTGGTGTGTAGAGTACAACTTGTATACAAAAGATCAAATTTTAGGTTCTTACAGAATATAAGTTTTATGTTCATATTTCATATGAAAATGGGCATACCATCAATATGACTGTAGCACAGAGTGTTAGTAGGCCTGTCTTGATTACAACGAACAAATAATAGCGTCGTCTATTATTCTGACTCTCTGTGTTAGTATACTTTGTGTATATTAAATGGAACACATTGGGGTAATTAATTTTATACTAACTATATAAATTAATTCACACCCCAAGGTTATTATGAACAGTGCTTATACTCTTAATTCTGAAATAATTACTTATTTACGTATATTTAATATTTGTTGTTTTGATTCATTAGATGGTGTAATCTTATATGGGTTTTTATTCCCGGTGAGTTGGATAGCGGTATTATTTATATGGTAAATATTAATTATTTACGAAATTCATATCGCGAAACATCGAGATTAATGATACCCCTTAAGGAAGCACATAAATTTTGACTTGGACAAACCCTACAGGTGGATTTGATTATCCGGTGGTCAAATAAGTTAAGCGGAAGGGTTTAAGAAATTTCAAGATGCCGATTAAATTAAATTGTCAGTAATTAAATTTAATTGGCGAGTATCAAGAATCTTAACGTAGGGAGAAATGTTAAGTATTTAATAATAGAAGCTTAATACAAGAAGATCTTGGATTATAGGTCAGAGTACAATTATAGTTCTTTAGTGGTGTGAAGTGAAATTCAATGTTTTATGAAAATTATAGAAATTGCTACAAGATTTTCATAATTACAGATATCGCTATGAGGTTTGCTTAATTGTGAAAATCGCTGATAGGTGTCTGTGTTATACTAGAAGTCTTACGCATAATTACTCCATAAGGCCCTACTGTAGCCCTATAAATATGCGGGTAGGCTAAACCAATTTCATAACTTGTCTTCAAGACTAAAGTTGTCCTGGTTCTACCGGTACGGGTTCTTGATAAATTGTAACTCACGCTACATTCAAGAATCGCATAAGAAAATATACTAGAAGATGTGACAAGAGTTTTGACTCGGAATCAAAATTGTAGTTGAAGATTCGACCGGTAAAAAAGTATTCTTCTAAATTAGTTGTGGTCGCACAGGTTTTAATTTTGATCATTCGACGTCAAAAGTTTTATCTAGAGTCCGTTTCGGCATTTTCTCGTCTAGTTAATTTTTATCAAAAATTATTTACAAAAATAATAATTTTGACAATTTTGCCTCCAACAGTTAGTTACTCCCAACAACATTTTAAGATTTAGAATGCATCGACTATGGTAGGTGAACGCTTCTAAAGGATAAAAAAATTCAGAGAAAGGAGCCACTAGAGATGAAAAAAGCAAATATATGTACACACACATATACTCAAAATCCAAAATTGCACAACTATGTAGGACTATAATACATATCAATGGCCATCATTTCGTGGATCTAGAGTTTCATATGCATAGAATGAAGATCTGGAAGATGGATCTAGTCATTTTTAATCTAATTTCTGGTAAAATTGAAGATTGACAGCTTCAGGTGGCACATATCTGAAGCTTTAGACAGATTCATGAAACAATTTAGGAGAACAATAAATCAAGAGAGAGCGAGAGAGAGAGAGAGAGATTGATGAATACCTTGCTGCAGATTTGAACTCTGACAAAAAGTACGTATACCTTCCTATAATGCATAACAAAATCTATACGTAAACCCACAAATCCAACGGGAGAGAGCTTCATCAAGACATAACAAACAAAGAGAGAAAGAGAGACAAATAAAGATACCTTCTTCAGAATAGGTTTTTGAATCTAAAGCTTCAGAGAAAGATCTATAGCACAGAGGTAATGCGTTTCAAATAATGATTGTGGATAGTGAGATATCAAGAGAGGGAGGGATGAAGGAAGAGAGGGTTAGAAAAATACCTTTTTAAGAGTCATTTGCCTGGATGTAGAGCTGAACCAAATGTTGGAGGCAATACTGTCAAGATCATTATTTTCGTAAACGATTTTTGATAAAAAATTAACTAGATGGGCAAATACCGAAACGGGTTCCAGATACAACTTTTAACAACGAACGATCAAAATAAAACCCGTGCAACCAAAGTTAACTTAGAAGAATACCTTTTGTCGATCGATTCTTCAACTACGATTTGATTCTGAGTTGAAACCCCTGTCAGTTCTTCTACTGTATTCTCTTACGCAATCCTCGAACGTAGTGTGGGCTATGGACTACTAAGAACTCGTACCGACAGAACCCAGATATCTTTCATCTTAAAAGACAAAAAATATGATATATGATGATATAAAACTAGTTCAGTCTACCCGCGTATATATAGGGCTACAGCAGGGACCTGTGGAGTAATTATGAGTAAGACTTCTAGTGGAACACAGATACTTACCAGCGGTTTATACAGTTATGTAAAGATCAGCGGTTTCTGTAATTTCTATAAAATACTGAATTACAGTTCACACCACTAAAGAACTATAATTGCACTCTGACCCATAATCTCAAGACCTTCTTGCATTGAGCTCATATTATTAAATTCTTACCATTTCTCCCCATGTTAAGATTCCCGATACTCGCCAATTAAATTTAATTACTGATAATTTAATTTAATTGGCATCTTGATATTTCTTAAATCTTTTTACTTAACTTATTTGACCGCTGGATAATTAAATCCATCTGCAGAGTTTGACCCGGTCAAAACTTATAAGTATCCTTAAGGGGGTATCATCAATCCCGATCTTTCGGGACGTGGATTTCGTCAATAATTAATATTTGCCATATAAATAATACCGCTATCCAATTCACCGAGAATATAGACCCATATAAGATCGCACCCTCTAATGAATCAAAACAATGAATATTAAGTATTTGCAAATTAATAATTATTTTATGATTAAGAAGACAAGCACTATTCATAATAACCTTAGGGTGTGAATTAATTTATATAGTCAGTATAAAATTAATTATCACAAATGTCCCATTCAATACACACAAAGTATACTAGTACCGAGAGTTAGAACAATAGACGACGCTATTATCTGTTTTCTGTAACCAAGACAGGCCTACTAAAATTCTGTGCCACAGTCGTACTGATGGTATGTCTATTTTCATCTAAACTGTAGACATAAAACTTATATACTGTAAGAACCTAAAATCTGATCTTCTATGTGTAAGCCGTACTCTACACACCAGATTGAATACTATACAGAATATCGGACATCCATGCATAACATTGAAAAAATGATACACATATATTGCTCATAAAGATTCTCATAAAATAAAAAATTAATTTTATTAAAATAAAATTAAATACTAAAAATATAGTTTCTAATATACCAACCCTAACAATCTCCCACTTACACACAAAACTATGCTGCCATACATCTCACTCCTGTGCCCTCTACATGACTATCAAAAGTTTTAGCCGGTAAGCTCTTTGTAAAAAGATCTGCAAAGTTATCTCCTGATACAATTTTGGTCACAACAACATCACCTCTCTGTATAATTTCTCGTATCATATGATACTTACGCTCAATGTGCTTGCCTTTCTTATAGACTCTTGACTCCTTCGAGTTTGCAACCGCTCCGCTATTGTCACAGTAAAGTGTAATAGCCGACTGAACTGAAGGTACCACCTCTAGATCTATTAAGAAGTTCCTAAGCCAAACGGCCTCCTTGGCTGGTTCAAAAGCTGTCGCATACGCGGCCTCCATGGTGAAATCAGCAATGCAGGACTGCTTGATACTCCTCCAATTTATAGCTCCACCTCCTAAAGTAAACACATATCCTGAGGTAAACTTATGGGAATCCCTGTTAGACTAAAAATCTGAGTCTGTGTACCCCAAAGGTACTAGAATGTCTGTCTGGTAAATCGACATATAATTCTTAGTCCTTTTTAGGTACTTAAATATATTCTTTACCGCAGTCTAATGCTCATGTCCTTGGTTAGACTGATATCTGCTAACCATGTCAACGACAAAACAGATGTCGGGTCTAGTGTAAAGCATAGCATACATGAGGCTTCCTACTGCCGAAGCATAAGGAACCGCCTTCATCTTCTCTATCTCATGAGGTGTCTTAAGACACTGATCCTTGGATAGAGTGATTTCATGCCTGAAAGGGAAAAACCCTTTCTTGAAATCCTGCATGCTAAAGCGAGCAAGGATATCATCGATATACTTTGCTTGTGATAAGCCCAACATCCTTTGATTTCGATATCGCATAAGCTTGATCCCAAGGATGTGACTGGCTTCTCTCAAGTCCTTCATATCGAACTGCCCAGATAATCATACTTTAACCATAGATAATGTCCCCATGTCATTTTCGATAAGCAAGATATCGTCTACATAAAGTACTAAGAAGATCACCATGCTTTCGTCATACTTCTTGTACACACAGGATTCATCCAGACTTTGATCAAAATCGTAAGATTTTATAGCTTGATCAAACTGAGTGTTTCAAGACCTTGATACCTGCTTAAGTCCATAAATGGATCTCTAAAGTTTGCCCAGCATGTGCTCTTGGCCCTTTGTAATGAATCCGTTTGGTTGTATTATATAGATACACTCGTCCAGACTTTCGTTAAGGAAAGCTGTCTTGACGTCCATTTGCTAAATTTCATAATTGAAATGTGTAGCAATGGATAAGAGAATCCGGATAGACTTAAGCATGGCTACCGGCGAAAAAATTTCCTCATAGTCGATCCATTCTTTCTAAGTGAACCCTTTAACAAACCTAACTTTGAATGTTTCAACCTTCCCATCTACTCCTCTCTTCTTCTTGTAGATCCACTTGCATCTAATGGATTTTATCCCTTTGGGTGGCTCTACAAGTTCCCAGACCTGATTGGAATACACAGATTCTATCTCTAAATTCATAGCCCTTTGCCAAAGATCTGCATCTTTGTCTTGTAGTGCTTCATTGTAGTTACAGGGCTCGGTATCTAGTTCTTTCAGGATCTTATCAAAAGACTCTCCCAAGAACATATACTGATCAGGTTGATGAACAACCCTCCCACTACGCCGAGGCACTACTTGTGTCTGTGTACTAGTAGTAACAGGCTGTGCATAATCTGAACTCTGTGCATCAACACCCTATTCTTGATTTGCACCTGTCCCGATAATCCTCCCACTATAACGAGATAATGGAATATCAGTGACTTGTGGTTCCTCTTCCGTTCTACTAGCATTTTGTCTCAGTTCTTCCAGAATAATTTTACTATTGGGCCTGTGGTCCATAATATAATTCTCTTCTAAAAAATGGGCATTGGTGCTAACAATGACCTTCTGATCCTTAGGATTATAAAATAGACCACCTTTAGTTTCTTTGGGATTCCCCACAAAGAAACAGACTTCTGTTATCGGTTCTAACTTACCCGCGTTCCCTTTCAGCACATGTGCTGGACACTCCCAAATTCGAATGTGTTTTAGACTAGGCTTACGCCCAGTCCACAATTCTGTGAGAGTAGAAGGTACTGACTTAGAAGGTACAAAATTCTGAATGTAAGCCGCTGTCTCTAAAGCAACAGTGCGCCTCAGCCATAGGAATTGGTTTAGTTGGCGCCGGCTTGCTGAAAATTGTTGAAGATTTGTTTCAAACAGTGCCTCTATATAGTATTTAATCTGATGTGTATAGTACGACTTACACACAGAATACCAAATTTTAGGTTATTGCATAATATAAGTTTTATGTTCACAGTTTAGATAAAAATTGACATACCATCGGTACGACTGTAGCACAGAGTTTTAGTAGGCCTGTCTTGATTATGGGAAACAGATAATAGCGTCGTCTATTGTTCCGACTCTCTGTGCCAATACATTTTATGTGTATTGAACGGGACATTTTGGGTAATTAATTTAGTACTGACTACTGACTATATAAATTAATTCACACCCAAGATTATTATGAACAATGCTTATCCTCTTAATCCTGAAATAATTATTAATTTATGTATATTTAATATCTATTATTTTGATTCATTAGAGGGTGCAATCTTATATGGGTCTATATTCTCGGTGAGTTGGATAGCAATATTATTTATATGACAAATATTAATTATTGACGAAATTCAGGTCTCGAAAGATCGGGATTGACAATACCCCCTTAAGGATGCTTATAAGTTTTAACCGGGCCAAACCCTACAGGTGGATTTAATTATCCGATGGTCAAATAAGTTAAGCGGAATGACTTAAGAAATATAAAGATGCAGATTAAATTAAATTGTCAGTAATTAAATTTAATTAGCGGGTATCGAAAATCTTAACGTGGGGAGAAATGGTAAGCATTTAATAATAGGAGTTCAATGCAAAAAGGTCTTGAGATTATAGGTCATAGTGCAATTATAGTTCTTTAGTGGTGTGAACTGTAATTCAGTGTTTTATAAAAATTACAGAAACTGCTGTGTCTTTCCAAAATTGCAGAAATCGCCCGTAGGTATCTGTGTTCGACTGGAAGTCTTACTCATAATTACTCCCCAAGTCCTTGTAGCCCTATATATATGCGGGTAGGTTGAACCAGTTTGGATTGATTTTAATATCATTGTTGATATATTATTTTTGTATTTCAAGACTTAAAAATATATCGGGGTTCTGCCGGTACGAGTTTTTCGAGAATCGTAGCCCACACTACGTTCGAGGATCGCATAAGGGAATACGGTAGAAGATCTGACATGAGTTCCAATTCGGAATCAAGTTGTAGTTGAAGATTAAATTTACAAGAGGTATTCTTCTAAATTAACGTTGGTTGCGCGGGTTTTATTTTGATAGTTTTTCGTCAAAATTTTTATCTGGAGCCCGTTTCGGTTTTTGCCCGTCCAGTTAATTTTTTTACCAAAAATCGTTTTATAAAAATAATGATCTTAGCAGTATTGCCTCCAACAAATTGGTATTAGAGCCGTTTTATTTTTTGTTTATGGTTTATCAGGGCCGGGTAGATTTAAAACTGTGCTAACTTTATTTTGCAGGCGTTCTAATTCTGATTTTATAATCATCGTTTATTTGCATGTTTGATTGAATGCGTGAATGATGATTATTTAATTAATTTTTTAACTACGAGGGTTGACCGTGTTAGATTAATTAATTTTTAGATCGAATGTGAGCCTACGGGACATAAGATTCGATGTAATATTTTTATGTTCTTTAAGTTTTTTTTTCTAGTTTATTAGAAAGAAAAATAAGAACGGGTATGGCGGCTACCGGTGGTGGTTCCGGTGGTTTAAAGCTGTGTTTTTTTTTCTGGCCAAATAGAATTTTTTTTCTGGATTAAAAAAAAAATGGGGGGGAGAAGAAGCTGCCGCACGAGCACCAAACAAGGGCGGCACACTCTGGTTTTCCAAAGAAAAACGCACAGCGCCGAATTCCAAAAGGGCGCTGATTTCCAAGCTGTGATGCGGCCCTTTTGAAGCCAAAATCAAAAGCAATTTCCATGTCAAAGTTGCAAACAGTAGCGCTAAGTATGGCGCAGAAGGCAATTGTGAAGCAAATAGCTTTTTTTCTTCAAAAAGGGACAAAAGCGTGCGCAATTCCCAAGTTCCCAAATCGCAGCAAGCAACACATTGTTTCGGCAGAGTGTTTAATCCCAAGAGCCACAGTGTTTAATCCCAATCAAAAACTGTTGCTCAGCAATTTTCCAAGCCGCCGGAGCAATTCAAGCTGTTTTCCAATTGTTTCAACTTCTCGGTGGTTTTCCAATTGTTTCAAAGCAAGCCGGTTTTCAATAGGACTCCCTACTGTTTCGGTGTCCCAGTTTGGAGCAAAGTGTGATTCCAAGCAATACGCAAACAGTGGCGTCCAAGTGGTTTTTGTGGAGCTAATATTTTGATATGTCTTAGTAGATAATATCAAATAATCTTGATATTTTTAAGATACAGGAAGTTACAGGAGAATAAAACTTTTTAAAATTTTAATCGAATCGTAAAATCAGGATATTTATTTTGTATTTAATTTATATTTATATTTTAATTGCGTGGATGATAATTATTGATTTGATTTATCTTGTTAATTTAATTGATTTAAAATTTTGATTTTAATTAAAATATTTTTTAATAGAAAATAAAATTAAGTTTTTTTAATTAATTATTTTAATTAAATGAAAAAACTTTAGATATTTTATTTTTACAAAATATCACGTTTAAAGATAATTTTTTTTAAAATCAGATATTTTGAAAAAATGTGGGAATTAATTCTAGATTTTGGATTAATTAAATGAAAAAAAGTTTAATCAAAATAAATTATTATTTTTCGAAAAATGCGAAACGAAAAATAAAATAAATAAATTCCATTAATCATTACCTTAGCTAAAAAGCTGGAGAAAAAACTGTGCATTTATTAAATTTTATTTGTTATGCATTTAAATACGAAAAGATGATTTGATAAA
>JAOTRH010124319.1:0-14611 GCA_034768845.1 Heliamphora exappendiculata
CTGAGGAGGAAAGTGCTTTTATGTCAGATGACATGCCAATTGAACCAGATTCTCACACTTTCACAAATGATTGTGTTGCCAGCACGCTGAACATCTCATTTTCAGACGAAGATCTGATGCTTGGTTCAACACCACACAACCGTCCTCTTTTTATCATGGGTTATATGCGGAAGCAAAGGGTTAATAGGACATTCTTAGACGATGGATCAGCAGTCAACATCCTGCCTCTTCGCGCAATGAAAGAATTAGGCATCACTACAGATGAACTTTTACATAGCCGCTTGATGATCCAGGATTTTAATCAAGAAGGACAAAGAGCTATTAGAGTAATTCGTCTGGAGTTGCTAATGGATGACATGCCATCAAGTGCATTGCTTCATGTCATTGACACCAAGATTTCCTATAATATGCTTCTAGGACGACCGTGGCTCCATAAAAATGGCATTGTTCCATCAACCCTTCACCAATGCTTCAAATATTGTTGAAATGGTGTTGTAAAAAGGGTGACAGCTGATAAGAAACCTTTCGCTGAAATCGAGTCATACTTTGCTAATGCTAAATTCTATTTAGCAAATATCGTGGTGAAAGAACTACAGCCAGTTGTTTCCTCATCAAGTTAAAATTCTCACGACGACACTGATTACCAAGGTAATAAGAATGATGCTTCTGCTAGTAAAAAGAAGGAGAACGACCAAAATTCCAAAAACCAGGTTGATGATGAATCGAAAAGGAAGAAGATTACTTCTGTGCTTCGTTATGCTCCAAAGTAAAAAAAAACGAAGATCTAGGATTGAAAGGCTTAACCCTTTCGATCACTAGCCTGAAAGAAACAAGGATTTCTCCGCCACTACAAGGGTTTGTCCGACCTACTTAAGGTCCTAAAATAGAGCATGGTGATTTTCCTTCAAAGCGAATTGAAGAAGGCTTTGATCCAAATGCCTATAAACTTTTGGCAATGGCTGGGCATAACTTTCAAAACTCATTTACTTTGGGAAAGCTCTTACCTGAAGTAACTGGTGAAAAGGTTCATGGTTTGAATTCAACTCAAAAGATGCTTAGACAAAAGGGATACGCTATCCAGAATCCTAAGCAGGCCTCGGGTATACTCCATCGGCTCCAGTATGTTTTGTTATGAAAAAATCAAATACTCAATACATTACTACTGATAAAGATGAAGGTGATGTATCAATCTCAAAAAACTCTTCTGTCTTCGATTGTTTAGGTGGTACAAATAAAGAAGGATTAACTTCTCATTTAGAAGATAGACCCCATGTCTTTGATCGTTTGAGTGATGCGAAAGTAAAAGGTTCAATCTTTGATAAAGACAGTGTGCCAATAAGAGAGAAACCATCGGTCTTCAATCATCTGGGTGATACAAAAGTAAAAAATTCCATTTTTTATCGATTGGGGGCATCAAATGAAGTTTCTACCAACGTTAATCCAAAGAAACCCGCTATCAATAGATTGGGAGTGCCACGAAGTGATAATAAGTTGATCTCTAAGCGGCACGAAGAAGCTCTGATTTTAACAGATGACTGAGATATTCAAAGCAAAATACCTTCTCGTATGAAACGACGATCCACTCTAATCGTAGAGGCCGATGAAGTGCTGAAAGTAAGGTGACAAACAGTGGTAGTCACCAGAAGCTCTCATGATGAATCTAACAATCCTTTCAAGGAATAAAAAATTGTTGCTTCTTGCCATATCACTGTAAGCACTAACGAAGTTCAAGCGGAGGAAGATGCCGAAGACGCAGCCCCTGTGTTTGAAGAAGGCGTTAAATCCACAGATGACGACCTTAAAGAAATCGATTTGGGTTCACCAGATGACCCAAAACCGATATACATTAGTGCTCTTTTGACGCCAAAGGAAGAAAGATTTTATATCGAGCTTCTTTATGGGTACAGAGATGTCTTCACCTGGAGCTATAAAGAAGTGCTAGGATTTGATCCTAAGGTAGGCAGTAAAGCATGGGATTCGACCGATCAAACAAGCTCAACGGTGATTTCGATCAGAACTCATACCCAAAATTGAAGTAGAAGTTAATAAGCGTATTGAGGCCGGATTCATTCGAGAAGTCAAGTACCCAACATGGATCTCAAGCATCGTTCCTGTCAAAAAGAAAATGGACAAATTCGAATCTGTGTCAACTTTCGAGACCTCAACAATGCATGTCCCAAGGATGACTTCCCACTTCCAATAACTGAGCTCATGGTTGACGCTACCACTGGACATGAAGTTTTATCTTTCATGGATGGCTTTTCAGGTTACATTCAAATTCGTATGGCACCACGAGATGAAGAGTTCACTTCTTTTCGTACACCGAAAGGTATCTACTGTTATAAAGTGATGCCTTTTGAATTAAAGAACGTTGACGCTACATACCAGAGGACAATGCAGAAGATCTTTGATGATATGCTTCACAAGAACGTCGATAACTTGGTAGTAAAGACTAGAAAGCGAGAATATCATCTTCAGGATTTGAGAAAAATATTCGAGCGGTTGCGTCGATATCAATTCAAGATGAATCCCTTAAAGTGTGCATTTGGTGTTACATCTGGAAAGTTTCTTGGTTTCATTGTACGACATCGTGGTATAGAGATTGACCAGACAAAAATTAATGCAATTTAGAAGATGCCCGAGCCTCGAAACATTCATGAGCTTAAGAGTTTAGAAGGACGATTGGCTTACCTTCGTCGGTTCATTTCAAACTTAGCGGGTCGTTGCCAACCATTCAGTCACCTCATGAAGATGGGGATTCCTTTCGAATGAGATGAGTCTTGCAGCAATACTTTCAAAAGAATCAAGACTTATTTAACGAAATCTCTCCTATTTTGGCTGCTCCTATTCCCGGGCAACCACTCATCTTGTATATTGCTGCAAAAGAACGCTAAATATGTGCTCTCCTTGCTCAAGAAAACGACAAAGGAAAAGAGAATGCTCTTTACTACTTGAGTAGGAGGATGACTCCTAACGAGCAGAATTATTCGTCGATCGAGAAGATGTGTTTAGCATTGGTCTTTTTCATTCAAAAGTTACGCCATTATTTTTAAGCACATTCAGTTCGTTTAATCTCTAAAGCCAACCCTGTCAAATACATCATGAGCAAACCAGTATTGTCTGACATATTAGCTAGATGGTCCCTTCTTCTTCAAGAATTTGATATCATTTACGTGCCTCAAAAGGATGTTAAGGGACATGTCTTAGCCGACTTCCTAGCTCATCATCCTATCCCTGCTGATTGAGAATTATTAGAAGAGTTTCCAGATGAAGACGTACTGCTCATTGAAATACGGCCAGCATGGAGGATGTATTTTGACGGAGTAGCTCATCGAGATGGTGCAGGAGCTGGTATAGTATTCATCACGCCAGAAGAAGACATGCTGCCGTATGCTTTCACTCTCATGCATTGTTGTACAAATAATGAGGCTGAGTACCAAGCTCTGATTCTAGGTCTGGAAATGGCCGTCGACACGAAACAGTTACAGCTCAAAGTATACGGGAATTCAAAATTGATAATCAATCAAATCCTCAATACTTATGAAGTAAGAAAATCAGAATTGGTGCCCTACCATAATTACGCATCACGTCTAATAGAATGGCTTGGCGGTGTCACTCTAGAGCACGTGCCAAGGAATGAGAATAGGCAAGCCGATGCACTTGCAAAGCTTGCATCAACTCTCTCGTTTCCAGACCAAGAGACCCAAGTACCAGTATGTCAAAGGTGGGTAATCCCTCCACTTTTGGATAGTGGAGAAAATGATGAGAAAAACGTCAATATTATCTCTGTCTTTGAAGTCGAGAAAGAGGACTGGCGACAACCACTCGTTGATTACTTGCAATATGAAAAATTACCTGATGATCCATATAGAAAAACAGATGTAAAGCGTCGTGCTCCGCGGTTTATCTACTACAAAGACACGCTTTATCGCCATTCTTTTGAAGGATTGTTTCTCCGTTGCTTAGGTGAAGTTGAAGCAATGCAAGCCTTGGAAGAAGCTCATTCAGGTATATGTGGTCCTCATCAATTAGGTCCAAAACTCTATTTTCGAATCAAAAGGATGGGATATTACTGGCCCACCATGGTCAAGGATTGTATGGAGTACGCAAAAAGATGTCAACCTTGTCAATTCCACGCTAACTTCATACATCAACCGCCTGAACCACTTCATTCGACTGTCACCTCCTGGCCCTTCAATGCATGGGGACTAGATGTTGTTGGACCAATGACAAAATCTTCGACTGGTGATCTCTACATTCTGGCAGCCACTGATTGCTTCTCGAAATGGACCGAAGCTATCCTATTAAGAGAAGTGAAAAAGAAACCGTGGTGAACTTCATCCGCACTCATGTCATATTCAGGTACGGTGTGCCGCGCTACATCATTACTGACAATGAAAAATCTTTTTACAATAGCTTGATGAATAATCTTTGTGAGAAGTTTGGTTTCAAGCAGCACAATTCTTCTATGTATAACGCACCAGCAAATGGTTTGGCAGAAGCAATCAATAAAATCCTTTGCAATTTACTGAAGAAAGTGGTGGCTAAGTCAAAAAGAGATTGGCATGAGAGAATTGGAGAAGCTCTATGGGCATATCAAACTACTCATCGAACATCTACGCAAGCTACTCCTTATGCATTGGTTTATGGGGTTGAAGCAGTTCTTCCTCTTGAACGCCAAATTTCATCTTTGAGGATTGTCATTCAGGAAGGTCTCACTGATGAAGAAAATGCTCGCCTACGTCTTGAAGAATTCGAAGCACTAGATGAGAAGAGACTAGAAGCACAATAGTGTTTGGAATGTTATCAAACTCGTCTCTCAAGAGCATTCAACAAGAAAGTTCGTCTTCGATCCTTTCAAAAAGGGTACTTGGTGCTTGCAGTGAGAAAGCCAATTATCACTACACATTTAACGGGAAATAATTTCACTTCAAAGTGGGACGGACCATATGTAATTCAGGAAGTTTATTCAAATGGCGTTTACGAGTTGATTACCGAAGACGGTTTAAGAGTTGGTCCCATTAATGACAAATTCTTGAAGCGATACTATCCTCGAGAAGACCAAAATGCTCCTTGACGCACGAGCCTAAACTGCATGTTACTCCTGACCCACATGAGTTTAAACTGTGAATGGTATCCTTTCTAAAAAAAATTCATGAACTACGGTTGACTTGATCCCATTTTGGGTACGTAGGCAGTTTGTTTTAAATTCAGTTATTCCAAAAAGAAAAAGTATTTTTTTATTATTCTTGACAGAATAAGATACAATGTTGATTTGATTCTCAATAAAAAAATAAAATGATAAAAAAAATAAAGTCCATTTATTCATAAATAAAATGCCTAATACATGGTGGAAAATGAAAAAATAAAAAATAAAGTTTAGAGTGTAACTTTGAAATCAATCAGCTCTTGACGATTGGATTCTAGTAACTCTCTCATTTTCTTCACGCATTCAACATCAGCATTACCCTGAACTGAGAAACTTTCAATAGTAGAGATTTCTTCTTTAAGGAAAGATCAGCCTGCAATTTGGATAACTCTTCTTCTTGTTTGAAAAGTAGGGACCTGGTGTCTTTCTTCTCAGCATCTAGAACTTTCAACTCCTTCTTCAATTGGGATTCTCTTAAATTAATTTCTACAAGCTTTTTTTGAAGAGCTTGAGTCTCATTAAACTTCTCCCTCTCCTTCAGTGCAATACTCGAAAGGCGATTGTTAGCATCCATTGGCAACCGTGTTTGCGACTATTTAGATATTCTCTCTACAGAAGAAGACCGAGAAGAGTTGTACAATCGAACATTCTAAAAAAATCCATCAAGAGCATGTTTCAAAGATGAAAGGTCCACCGCATTGACCTTGTCCATCTCTTTAAGAACCTTTTCTGCTTCTTCTTCAATGGAATTAACATGATCCAAGCGGTATTTGTCAATTTTTTGAGAAAGTCCACTCCAAAGCAAGGAAATATAAGCACGCTGGCAACTTGAAATCAATTCATCTCCTCGAAATGTTGAAATAACAGAGGGCGAAGGTTGTCGTGGCATAACAACAATTGATGGAACCTTCTTAGTAACAGGTAAAGTGATCGTCTTGTTAATATCCTAATGTTTATGAGCAAGTATATCAAAAGAACTGGACCTATTAACAGAATCATCACTACCCTTTGGAATTCATTCACCAGCTTCAATAGAAATGCCAAAGTTTGCCAGCTGAAAAGAGAAATACGACAAAATCTTGCATAAATAAAAAATTATAAAAATAAAAATAATAATAAATTAGCTTACATGTTTTTGCAAGTTTTCTAAAGGAGTGGAAGAGCTAGGGACGTTGGGAAAAAAATCATCCAAATTAAAGTTAATCGCGTCTAGCTCGGAAGGTGACCCTCTTTTCTTCGTTCTTTTCCAATGGCGATCATCTTTGCTGGAGCTACCCTCTTCTTCAGGGGGCACCATAGTCCTTCTAGAGTTTCCGACAACTATTGAAGAATGTCTAGGAGCAGAAGTAAGCAATAAAGTTATGTCTAAAACTACTGTTACCGTCGTGCTTTCCTTTTTCACATCCCTAGATGGAACTTTATCCATTTTTGCTTCCTTAGAATCTGGAGTTTTCTTAAATTTTGAAAAAGACAATATAAGCGTTCTCTTTTTCTTCATTTGCGCATCAAGAGAATGAGTCATGTTTGAATGCTTTTCAGAAATCTTGATAATCTCTCAACAAAAGGGATTATAGTATTTTGTCCACCATTCAACATATTGTATGGTGGCGAGGTTGTCATAGGAATGTGACGGAACTACAGATTTGTCGTGACTGCCTAACGTCATGCAAGATAACCAAAATTGTACAATTTTCTCTAGAGTATCGGTACAAATGAATTTCTTTAGTTTTCTATGAACATCCTGACAAAAATTAAACTGGCGTGCAAACCTGTGAGGGCTGTAAGGCTCAAAAATACGCTCATCACCTAAGCGAAGAGTCAAGTAACTTGAGCGAAGAATAACAATATATTCACTCCAAGAGTTGGAATTTCGCCCGTTGTCTGTCAAAATTATTTGTTTATCTTGACACAAAGATAATGTTGATAAACGTAATGGGTCAACATTCTTAAAAAATTGGCGAGCTTCTATGGCATTAAAATATTTTGCCATCTTTTCTCATCCATATCTTACCATCTGAGCACTACATTGAGAACAACCATTGAAAAAATAAGCATCAAAGTACCAAGCTAGCCATCCGTAGACATAATGAACAGGAAAGAGGGCACCACACTTGCTTGAATTTGAAGAAGAAGAAATTTCGTGCAAGCCACGATATATGCTCACAAGTACCAGAACTGCTAAAGAAACTTTTTCTCCACAAGCCATTTTACTGGCCATCTTGAAAACATTGGGACGAATATGGCCAACCTTCTTATTAGGAAAGACGAACATACATAGCCAATGGGATAACAGAGCAACTAAATAAGTTTTTTCCCGTATATTGTTCTCAATAGCCAAGTCATCAAAAGCTCCATTCTCTTTCCTGGACCGTTGTACTGGGTTACCAATAAAACCCGTTGGATTATGGCACAGCTTTGGCTTATTAGGTCTCTTCTTGTATGATCTACGAGGAGGTTCTGCATACCTGAGTGGGCCTTTAAACCAGAATTTTACCCAGTCATGGGCAGTAACGTGATGGGCCTCATGCTCACAATAAATCCAGTAGTAGGCAAAAAATAAATGTCGACAACTCATGGGAAGAAGTGAATCACTGCTCTCTATAAGTTCGGCTATTTCTGCCGCTGATGGGACGACTTCATCATAAAAAGTACCACAAATCGGAAGGCCAAAAATTGTATGAATGTCCCATAAAGATATGGATAATTCCCCAGAGAAGTATAGAGAGTATTCGTCAAAAGACACCAAAACTCACAAAACGAGCGAATCAGATTCTCATCGCGATCATATGTGAACAAGGAAGCATAAACTACATCATATATCTTCGCAGCATTAAGGACATGTTTATTACGACTGATGACATCTTCCAACTACTCCCAATATCCTGGAATATAGAAAATCTCGCCGAAATCAGGTAAAGGGGATTCCCAAGCAGCCTCTCTATTTTTAAGTCGATCACCCAGCATCAGAAATTGTTCAGAATCACCATGTTGGGAATGAAGTGAAGACTGCAATAGTAGTGATGCAGAGGAAGTAACAATAGATCCTCGGTGGTCCATCAATTCTTTCGATGGTAAAGAGTACCATTTTTTAAGATGCGGTATGTTATCAGAAGGATGCCAATCTGGTGTGAAAATGCCAATAATCGAATCATAGACTGCCAGATCTAAAACTATCTTTCTGGGTTCACTTTCTTCATTACCAATAGAAATAAAACGTTGACCATGGATTGAATAATCTCTGAAGGAAACTATCTTCAAGAATGGCAGCAGAAGTACCAAGTCACCAATGGCGACAGAAGTAACTAAGTCACTGACAGAGTCACTAATGACGGCAGAAGTACTAAGTCACCAACGGCGGCAAAGTAACCAAATCACCAATGGCGGCAGAAGTAACTAAGTCACCGACAGAGTCACTAATGGCGGTAGAAGTACCAAGTCACCAACGACAGCAAAGTAACAAAGTCACCAACGGCGACAGAAGTAACTAAGTCACTTACATAGTCAATAAGGGCGGCAGTCACAAACGGCGACAGAAGTATCAAGTCACCAACGGCGGCAAAGTAACTAAGTCACCAACGGCGGCAGAAGTAATTAAGTTACCGACAAAGTCACTAATGGCGGCAGAAGTACCAAGTCACAAACGGCGGCAAAATAATCAAGTCACCAATAACGGCAGAAGTAACTAAGTCACCGACAGAGTCACTAATGACGGCAGAAGTACCAAGTCACTAACAGCGACAGCGAAAGTAACCAAGTCACCAACGACAGCAGAAGTAACTAAGTCACCGACAGAGTTACTAATGGCGACTGAAATACCAAGTCACCAACGGCGATAGCAAAAGTAACAAATCACCAACAACAACGGCAGAAGTAACAACTTTCCATCATTGGCCAAAGTAATTGCTTTCAAAATATGTCTTATTCCGGTTCATGCAAAAAGTGAAGAATGATTCCAAAAAAAAAAATTGTCAGCAAAAAAAAAGTTTGTTAAAAAAAAAGAGGGTTTGTTAGAAAAAAAAATTTGTTAGCACAAAAAAAAAGTTTGTTAGCTAAAAAAAAAAATTAACGTTGGTTAGCGCAAAAAAAAAAGTTTGTTAAAAAAAAAGAGAGGGTTTGTTAGCCAAAAAAAAAATTGTTAGCACACAAAAAAAGTTTGTTAGCAAAAAAAAAAAAAAATTAACGTTGGTTAGGGCAAAAAAAAAGTTTGTTAAAAAAAAAAGGAGGGGGTTTGTTAGCACAAAAAAAAAAAAAAGAGTTTGTTAAGCCAAAAAGAAATAAGGAGAAAAAAAAAGGGAAAAAAGAAAAAGGCAAGCAGCAGTTCAATTCCAACGAGAATAATGAAGCATATGTATGTTTAGAGGGAAGAAGAAACAAAGTCAAAGCTGCTGGAAAATTTATTTTTTATTGAAAGCTCTTGAGCTGCTTTTAAGATGTATTTTTTTTAAATCGTTTAGGTTATAAATCTAATCGAGTATATTATTAACTAAAAAGAAAATTCAGAATTTTTAATGTTATTAATCACATGATCCGATTACATTTGTTTAACTATATATATATATATATATATATATGATAATCAGATCATATGATAACCAAGTTCAATTAAATCTGATTTTTTTTGGAGTTATATAATCGGTTAGATTAAAAGTATGAACGATTTAGATTATTAAATTGCAGATCAAAAAAAAAAGAAAAAAAAAGAATAACATTGTCTTCTTCTTTGTTACTGTACAGTGCACATGTCATAGTAATAAAAGAATACTTGTGTAATTCTCTCTTACAAAAGAGGAAAAAGAGGATACGTGAAAACACTGAAAAAAAAAAAAGCAAAAAGAAAAAAAGAAGGCAGTGACTATGTACACAAAGCATTCAAAACATCCTGTAGTTTCTTTAGAAGAAAAGTAGCAGAATTTTTTTTACTGAATGGGATGTGTGGAATAAAGGATTGAAAATAATAAATAAAGGAATGAAGAAAAAAATTTACTTGAACTGAATGAAAGTGTCTTCAATTACTTCATATTTATAATGCACAGTAGTGCCTTCCTCGTCTAATCATAATTAATGTCCTGATTGCTCAAGGAATCCAAGTTTCCTAAAATTGCTAGAATTCTTGACGACAACAAAAAGATTAAGAGAGAGAATTAAAGGTATCTCTGTTTTTTTCTCTCTCTCGGGCAAAATTCACGGAGTAAAAAAAAAAAAAGAATTTCATTGAAAGTGGAACAGTGAATTTCCTTTCTTTTTCTCTCTTCTAAAATAAAAAATAAAAAAAAATAAAAAAATAATAAATCGAGACTTCCTTACATAAATGCAAGCAAGTCTCGATGGGGCATTTGTAGGCATACAAAATTTAGCCTATCACTGATTGACATGTGCCCCACAACCCAAAAATAAAATACAATTATTGGCAAATCAAATATTGTCACGTGTTAAAACGGTCTCAAATTAAATTTAACGAGTGGTCCAATTATATTGCGATACGTGTAAAATAATATTTTTTTTATATGACAAGCTTTTAACTAATTAAATTAAGCCACTTGGCACATGAGAATTACACAACAGAAAAAATACATAATATTTTCTCTAAATTAAATTAAATGTGCATAATTATTTCTTTAAATAAAAAAAAGAAGAAGTAATAATGCTATTAAATAATTATTTCTTTAAACGAAAAGATAATTATTTTTAGATAATTATCTTTTCAAAATTAAAGATAATTATGATATTCAATAGTTATCTCTTTAAAAAAATTAAAGAGATAATTATAAGCTTGTCTAGATAATTATCTTTTTAAAATTAAAGATAATTATGATATTCAATAGTTACCTCTTAAAAAAACAAAAGAGATAATTATAAACTTGTCTGGATAATTATCTTTTCAAAATTAGAGATAATTAATAGTTATCTCTTTTAAAAAAATTAAATCAAAGAGATAATTATAAATTTAAATAATTATCTCTTTTAAATAAATAAAATTGAGATAATTATCAAGAGTTTGAATTTCTTCATAACTCTGTCCCCCACACTTCTATAAATAGGTGTGTCCTCCATCAGATGAAAAACAGTTTTTGATCTGACACTTGGAGTTATAAAACAACTGAGAGAGTTCTACAGATAAAGTTTTAAAACCCTGAAGATAGTTCTCATTCAAGTTTCATCATTCTCCACCAAACTCGGAGGATATTTCACCTTTTAATTCGGAAAGACGCTATCAAGCTCTCGAGTCAACATTTGAAGAGAAGAATCAAATGATTTTATTTCTTTAATTTAGAAATTGCATCAGAGATTGTAATCTATTTATAAATTCAATAAAAATTTAATTTGTTCATACAATTTTCTGTCGTGATTTTCGGACATGAAATTTGTTGTTTACAAATCTTATTCGTTAAAATTTTTTATGCTGGATAAAAAAAATAAACGGCCTATAAATTAGACTATTCACTAATTTTTCGTAAAAAATTAATTTTTTTTAAATTTTTTGTTCAAATTAGACACTTTTACTATTTTATATATTTAATATTATAAATTATATATAGTTGATAGTGATTGTAAATAAGTTACGAATAATAAATATTACTGTATTTTAAAAGTGGTGGGTGTTAGTATGAAAGTTTGTGTTTTAATTTAATTTTTTAACTTTTTCAACTTTTTATTTTTTTTCAAACGAATAATTTTAACTTTTTGACATTTTTAATCAAAAAAAACAAAAAACAAAAAAAACGAAACAAAGTTATCAATGAGAAGTTGAGTTGAATGTGTTGATTTGAAAAAATAAATAAATGAATTGATTGTTAATGATATTTTTTAATATTATAATATATATATATATATATATATATATATATTAATTTAAAAAATACAAATTATATTATTTATAATTTTAATTTTTATCTATATAATTTGATGTGATGTTTATATTACTCTTATAAATTTAATCATTAAAATAAAATAATTTTGACATTTTTCTTGTTCTCTTTTCTCCTGTATATTCTTAAGTATAAAAAATATAAAAAAATATTAGATACTATTTTTTTTACCAATCTAATAACAAAATAATTTAATTTCTAATTTTATTTTTTTCATCTCCATAAATTACTAAATTAACAAAGTCATAATTTTTATCGAATGCTTTAAAATTATGTAATTATTAATATTACTTTATATCTTTCTTCAAATTACTAAAATTAAGTAATTAAGTGCCACATGAGTCATAATTTGTTGTTGTACATGCTGAATGTATTTTTAAATAATTATGTATTATAAATTTATTATTAAAAATATTTAATTATGTTATTATTATATTTTTTTATTTTTAATTATCTTTTTTAAAAATGTAATAGAATTTTCTATTTTTAAGTTATTAGTTTAAAAGAATAATTTTAAAACTTTTATAATATTGTAATTCCCTATACTATTTAAATTACGAATTAGAATCATTAAAAAAAAATCACCAAACTCGCCAGCCTTAACGATTAGATGGGCAGATCGGGGTCGTCCGTTTCAGGGGGCCCACCTCCCGACACTATATTCCTTTTCATTGGATTCGCCACGCGAGGGGACAGCATATGCCTTTTCATTCGCAACTAGTTAATTTTTTTTACGTTTTTTTATTAAAAAGTTAAATTTAATTTAAAGTATATTGTTTGGATTAGTTTTTAAGTTAATTTTATTGAAATTAATTGTTTGGATAGAAAGCTAATTTATTTGTTTTATATTTAAAGTAAATAATTTTTTTATATTTAATATTAAAAATTATATAAAATTAATAATAGTAGTAAATAAGTTATGAATATATGATATTATTATATTTAAAAAGTGGTAAAAATTTAAATAGGATATTATGGAAGTTTTTTTGTTTTTTGTATTTTTTTACCAAACAAGTAATTTTAGTTTTTTTAACATTTTTAGTCAAAAATTTAAAAAGTTAAATTGCCAATCAGGGCTTAAGTTAAATTTTTTTTTGTAAGTTTTTTGGGTTTTTAGTTTTTTTTTATAAAAAAAAATAAATATAAAAATATATTTAAAAAGTCAATTAATTACAATAAAAAGTCAAATAAGTGAGTTTTTTAATATATGTTTAAGCAAAATTTTAAAAAAAAATAGTTTAAGCACAAGTTAAGTAAAATGCTCGATTAGTAAACTATATCAGTGAATTTAAGTCAAAAAAATTAAGCTTAAAAGTTTGATTTAAAAGAATTTTTAAGTCAAAAAGAGCTTTACGTCAAAAAATATTATTATAATTTAAAAAAATTATTTTTACATAATTTTATATTTAGCCTGTGTTTGGTCTAGCTTTTAAGCTAAATTTTTGATTTTTTTTACTAAAAAAAGCCACTTTATTTAGGTTCCCACAAAAAATTAAGTTTTTCTTATTTTTTCTCTCACAAAAAAGTCATGATTTGATACAAAAAATTATAATTTAAAATAAAAAAATCAAAAAATTTAAAAATTACTAAAAAAAATTAGTCTAAACACAAGCAAAATATGAGACCATGTGATATATTATAACTATCTCCATTTAATGTATGATAAATTCATACAAATTTTAAATATATATTATGCATATATTAACTAAACACACTAAATCAACATACTAATGTGGCGCTTCGTACTTGCTGAATAACTTCTTCCGAGTGAAGAGATAGCATATGCCTATGGATTCATCAAACAAAAGATATTTATTATATGTTTTTTTTCACCAAAGCCTTATTTAGTAATTTGACTTAAAATTAAATTTGTTGTTTAAAATTGTTTTAAATTAAATAAATAAAAAGCTTATTTAGTAAATTATATGGTTGATTTTAAGCCAAAAAGTTAAACTAAAAAACTTGATTATCTTATTCTTAGACTAGGTTTTTTTTATAGGTTTTTTGGCTTTTTTTTTTTTTATAAAAAAAGTAGATGGAAAAGTATGTAGCAAAAGCTAATTGAGACCAAATAAATAAATTTTTTAAGAGATTTTTAAGTAAAAAAGCTCCTTAAAAAGGTAGTCCAAATATAAGAGTGATTTTAAGTTAAAAAGAGTTTTAAGTCATAAAAAAAGTTATTATAATTTTTAAGATTTTATTTTTACATAATTTTATATTCAATACACATCTTGTTTAACATAGAGTAAATTTTAAAAATATAATTTTTATGAAAAACAGATGTGTATAATAAAAGTTATGATATTTTTGAAAGTATAAGTAAAACTATTTTATGTAAAAAATCAAAAATTTAAATTGCTAAATGCATTTGGATTTTTAAATAAGATTTTTTTGATTTTAAGTAAATAAGAAAATTTAACTTAAAATTGGTTGTCAATATGTAAATGCTTTATGAAGAAATTGAGAAGAGTAAAATAATTGTATATTTTTTGTGTATTGAAACTGTACAATATATGGCATATTTATAGGCGAATAAGGATAAACAATAAAGGAAATCAAATCAGAATAAAATTAATCTAATCAATCTAATATTCTA
>JAOTRH010124361.1:0-14611 GCA_034768845.1 Heliamphora exappendiculata
ACCCCCTCTCTCTCTCTCTCCAATGAACACGGTTTCTCCATCTCTCTCTATAATGTATGAGATTAGGGGATGGAATTTGGGACATTGTTCTCTCAAAAATGTCAGTTCAAAATTTTTTTGATGTTACCAATTTTTATAAAGTTAATTCACATAAAACTTTGCTTCCTGAGGCATTGTTCTCTAAAAAATGTCGGTTCAAATTTTTTTTTGATGTTACCAAGTTTTATAGAGTAAATTCATATAAAACTTTGTTTTGAATTTAATTGGAATTTCACTAATGAATCGTGGAATTGGTCTTTTGAATAAAAGTGCACATAAGTTGGCCCGAATCCCAACATCTTTATATATATATATATATATATATATATATATAATGTACGAGAAATCAAATCATCCCATGCATGACCCCATTTCTTAGCTGTGAGCCTTTTCAATGCTCTTCAGAAACAAGTGGACGGAGGACCCATCTCATCAACCTTCTCTCACTTTCATTTTCAGTTTCTGTTGTATTCACATTATGAATTTACTATTGTTTTTTCTATTTATCTTTTCTTTTCTTTTTTTTTTTTACATTATGAGTACTTTTCTTCTTCCCAGAGCTTCACTGTAAAGTGTATTGTAAATCATCAATGTTATGAAAGTTATTAATCAGATAACATTTCCATGTTTAGTGGCGTCTAATCTTTTGTTCTCTTATGTTTGGATGCCGAGAACTTACGAGAAAAAAAAGGCGGGGCGGGGGGTAAAAGGTGAACATCTTGGTTTTCTTGTGTGGGTGATCAGATATACTTTCCTTTCCTTCATTTTCTTTTTTATGTTTTTAAGACATTTGTAGCATTTGAGTCTTTCCAATATTCGAAGTAGGATCCAAATTTCCATTTCTTCTTCTTCTTTGCTCCATTTTGATGTGTTTCATTCAGTGGGCTATTTTGCAAGTTTTCCAGTGGAATTATATCATAAATCTTCAGTACATAAAATGATTTCCAAATATAATTTTCAAGCTTTTTACTGTTTTCTTTTTCAAAAATATAAAATACTAACAGATACGAAAAACCATGAAAACAAAAACATTTCAAAACATGAGGGTTTCGAGTTTACTGATTTAAACTCGAACTCAACCCAATTGAAAGTTATAAATTTTGGGAACTCATTACCGTGTAACAACTTACGATCTCTAATATCTGGGATATGATAAGATGGACGCGGATGCGATGTAGGTTTCAGTGGATGCATTAAGAGGGTGAGGTGATAGGGCAGAGGGGAGAGGGAGAGATAAAAATAATTTTTAAAGAGAGAGAGTTGTTTTATATTAAAGAGTAGTACACTGAAACCGTTGTGGCACGAAGATAATTATCTCAATTGGTGAAAGATAATAAATTTTAAAAATGATTATCTATCAACCACTGGATTTCAATTTAAATAAATCTTAACAATTTCTTTTTAAAATATGTGAAAAATTGATGTATCTTATTATATATAGATAGTAGGATATATTTTTTTATATGATGTTTAGTTAAAGTGCAATCAAGTATGGAATAAGAGTTAAAAAATAATTTTAACTATTAGATACAGATAAAAATATAATAATTCAGAAAAGCAAATAATCTTAAAAGAAGGAATGGGATAAATAATTATACAAATGTCAAACTATTAGTCTCCCATACCATAATCTTACTTAGTTTTCACTCTTATCTGATTTCTCCTAATTCATCCAAAACAAACATAACCTAAAATTTCTAGAATAGGGTAGCATAGCAAGACTTTGGGCCCGTTTGGTAACTCTCCTTTTCTGATTTTTTTGTCTAAAAATATAAAAAAGCCAACATAGTTTGTTGGGTCAAAAAATAAAAAAATTTAAAATTTAAAAATTAAATCAAAATACTAAAACGAATAATTCCCATGGACTTCTTATATTTTAAGTCAAAACAATAAACTAATCATTCTCTCCAAAAATTATTTTCTAAAGTGATTAGATCACTTATTAAACACCTCCATTGGCCCACTTTGCCGTAAGGCAAAGGAAACATCAACAGGAATTAAAAGCAATAAAGAAAAAAAAAAAGAATCTTTTTTTTTTTTTCTATTGATTTTCACATGAGGAACCGCAAAGCTAGATAGATTAACTGTAGCTCCAAATGAGAATCATTTTTGCAATTTGTGAGATTATCGTATATTAAGGTCTTGTTTGGTTCCAATTTAAAGTTGATTTTTTCAGCTTTTTATTTAAAATCACAAAAAAATACAACTATTAAATTCCAATTTTTCTTTTCTCTGCATAGTGACTTAATTAAAGTTATTTTTTATCATCCAAACTTTTAATTTATTTGCTTTAAAGACGAAAAAGCAATAATTCAATCTTTAAGTCAAGTTACCAAATGTAACCTAAGTAATTAGATAAAGAAACATTAATTTTTAATTAACCTATTGATTGATTAGTGTTAATCTTTTCCTACATCTGTGTTTTGTGGTTCAATCATGCAAGCTCCAATTGGAGAAAGCCAGGCATGTTGCATGGAACTTGGCAACTAGAAGTTAATTAAAAAGAGAATGTCAGGAAGCAAAAAATAATAATAAAAAAGAACAAAGGGACAGATCAATCATAATGATTAATTAAATCTTCATTTTATTAATAAAGAAAAGGGTGTAATTGCAAAGTTGCACAACCGAGGGATCCATGGAATATTAATTTCTCAAATACAAGTTAATTAATGCACCTACTGTTTTCTCCAATACGAGTTATATATATATACATATATATATATATATATATATATATATTGAAACCAAGTCACACTTTTTGATTATTTTTAGTATTACCTGTTGAGAATTTTCAAAATACATAATTTATTTTTTGGAATTTTTTAAAATATTCAATATTCTATAAATAAAAAAAGCTTTTATAATTATTTTTAGGTAAATTTAATATGAACAGATGTAACTATTGGTTTTAGACTAATAGGTGTGGCTATTAGTTTTAAATTAAAAGGTGTGTTCTGGACATTAAACTATATGACTCTTTAATTTGAATAAAAAGATAAATTTAAATGAAAATGTGACTCTATAAGTGAATAATTGCATATATTTGTGAAATGTGTAATCTTTATTGTATAATATGAGCAGATGGTCAGATTTGATAGAGTCATGCCCCATCTGCTCAGATGCCTAATGGTCTATAAATAGATTTAATATTCTGTTGGGAGAAATATAACGCCATAAAAAATACTCGGTAGTTCAGAAAATACATGTCTATTAACTTTCAACGATTCCAATAAACAAAATTTATAGAAAATAAAATTGTAAAAATAACATGAACAGAATATACAAACCAAGTCCTGCCAACGCAGTTTCCTTAAGAATGATTCACCGCTTACCAAGAGTATTGTAGGTTTTCTAGCAGCGTCACTCTCCCAGGATAAAACTATTGATCCGAACGTTGGAACACTACCAAAGATCGACTATACGAACGCACCTCGTCTGTCTTTCTCTATTTCACAATAGACAATTATAATCTGGTCTTTCTTTCTTTTTTTCCTATTGTATTCTGAACTCAGTCACATGTTTTCATCATACATCATGCTTTTGCAGAATACTAGATATGACTTTATATAGACTTTTTCTCATTGAGAGTTACAACAGAAAATGAATAGAGGAATCAATTATTAATGAATGGTATTAATTTCTAGAATTCAATTACCAATTGAATGATGGTCAATAATTCTAGAATAATAGCTAATTAAATTCACTATTTACAACATATCCAACCATTTTCACTATCCTATCCACTTTAGGTTTGAAGTGAGATTTATATATTTTCTTTCTTATATTCTTATAACTTTCTTGTTATATAAGACTCTTTTATTATTTCTCCTTACACGTAATTTTAAAAAAAATAATTAAAATTAAATTTTTTTAATTAATTTTAAAAAATTTGAAATTAACCGTCACGTGTTTCAAGATATCCAATTTTAAAAAAAAATCATCTTTAACCGTGTTTTATTGCAACAAAAGAAAATTTTAATTTAAAAAAAAAAATTTTAAAAATCTTATTTTATTTTTCCATTACAAAAGAAAATTAATTTCAAATTAATCAAATTTAATTAAAACTGAACAGAATAAATTAATCAAAATAAAAACATCCACGTAATTAAATAATTAAATGCATTACATTCCGATTTTTTTGGTCAATCTATATATTTTTTAATCAAAGAATTTCTATTCATACATAAAACCAGTAACTCTGTCAAAATTAGAATTTTAGTCTTTTAATCATGTCACACAACTTTGTAGCCAATTAAATAGCTTATAATATTTAGCTTCTGCAAATCTCAATTCCATTGAAACATTGTTGCCGCTGCTCCCTGGCCAGGCACAACCGCTGGCTGCCCCACGACGCCGCGCGCACCGCACGCCTTGTTCTTCGCTGCTTCGGGTTTCATGCTCTGCGGTTGATCCTCTTTGACCGAATGGTCTTGAATTTATTTCCAAGTGAACATGATGACCACGTGGCATGTGGTTTGATCAAATAGAAATTCCGTTTGGGATTGTAATGCACTGTTTGGACAATGGCTTTGAATTCGACTTTATCCATTAATTGCCAAATGCAAACCAAGATCCCATGATTCACGTGGCAGTAAACATCTTCATAGTGATCTGCCATTGAACAATCATTCAGTAATCCTGGGATAATTCATGACCAACGTGGCTTTACAATATGAGGCAATGGCTGTTGAAATAATAATGCGTTATTCATGAAACATGATCAAAATCCCTTCATGCATGATAATCCCAAGCTTATCAGCCCCGGCTTGCTTTCGAACCCATGGTCAAAAAATTTATTAAATTATGCAATTAAATATGCAAAATAATGACTATTAAAAGCCAGAATTAAATTGCCTGCAAAATTAAATTAGCATAATCTAAATCTATCCGAACCCATAATAAAATCATACATAATCAAATACAGCTCTGATACTAATTATTGAGATAAACTACTAAAATTCTAAGATTATGTTTATGATTTTAGTCAAAAAAATAATTTGACGGGCAAACGCTAAAACTGACTCTGGATTAAAACTTTTGATATCGAATAATCAAAAATAAAATCTGGTAATACTCACAAAATTAGTTTTATGATTATACCTTTCGAAATCTGGTTGGATGATTACAATTGCTGCAATAAACTATAGTCAACGATCCGCCGCGATTTTTGATTTCTAGTCAACGATCCGCTGTGATTTTTGACTTCTAGTCAAATTTTTTACACAAGCCTTCTACTATAATTTCGAATGTAAAACACAAATAAAGTGTGAATTTTGATCTACCGTGTTATTTAAAATTTGTCCAGTCACCTATTTTTTGGATTCACAAGACATAGAAACCCTATAACCAATTATGAATATCTGGCGATTAAGTTTCATAACAGCATATAAATAGGTTATGGCGGGGACCTAAAAGCAAATAAGACATGGATTTTTAATGTAATTATAAAATCCTGCCTCAACTTAGAAGCAATTTCATAAAAATAAATTATAATTCATTCAACTTAAAAATTATAATTGCACTCTCAGCCTTATTCTCAAAATCGTAGTATTCGACCTCCTATTATTAAATGCTTATTTGTTCTCTCCGCGTTAAGATTATTGATACCCACCAATTAAATTAAATTACTGACAATTATATTTAATCGGTTTCATCAGAAATTTCTTAAGTCCTTCTACTTAACTTATATGACTGCCTGATTATAAAATTTACCTGCAAAATTTGGCTCGATTAGAACTTATAAACTTCTTCAGCGGGTATTATCAATTCTAATTTTTCAGGACGTAAATTCTGTCAATAATTAATATCCACCATATACTTAACAGTGCTATATAACTTATCGGGATTATAGATTCATACAAGGTCGCACATTCTAATAAATCAAAACAACAAATATTAAATATACGTAAATAATAATTATTTCAGGATTAAGAGTATAAACACTTATAATAACCATGGGGTGTGAATTAATTTATAAAGTCAGTACAAAATTAATTATCCCAACTTAGTCATGTTCAACATATACAAAGTGTACTAGCACAATGACTCGAAACAATCGTAGAAATAATAATTGTCGTTCCCTGTAATCAAGACATATCTACTGAAATATTGTGCTACATTCATACCGATGGTGTGTCTAATTCTATCTAAGCTGTGAATCAAAACTTATATTTTACAAAAACTAATAATCTAGTATTATGCGTGTAAGCCAAACTCTACACACCAGATTAAATACTATGTAGAATAAAAAACATGCATGCATAATATTAAATAAATAAAAAAATTACATACATTGCTCATTAAGATTCTCATAAAATAGAAAAATTAATTTTATTAATAAATAAAAGTAAATACTAAAATCAAAATCATAGTTTTTAATATATAACTCTAACAATCTCCCACTTATACTCAAAATTATGCTGCCATACATCTGACTCTCATGCCCTCTACATGACTGTCAAAAGTTTTAATATGTATTCTCTTTGTAAAAGGATCTACAAGGTTGTCTCCTAATACAATCTTGATTACAGCAATATCATCATTCTGTACAATCTCTCGTATCATGTGATATTTACGCTTAATATGCTTTTTTTTTTCCTTGTGGACTCTTAGTTCCTTCGAGTTGGCAACCACTTCGCTATTGTCACAATAAAGCGTAATAACCGACTATATTGAAGGGACCACATCCAGATCCAGTAGAAAGATCCTGTCTCCTTTGCTGCTTTAAAAGCTGCCACGTAGTCGCCCTCTATAGTGTTAGGGTTGGTATACTAAAAATTATATTTTTAGTATTTAATTTTATTTTAATAAAATTAATTTTTTATTTTATGAGAATATTTATGAGTAAGGTATGTGTATCATTTCTTTAATATTATACATAGATGTCCAATATCCTACATAGTATTTAATCTGGTGTGTAAAGTACTACTTGCACACAGAAGATAAGATTTTAGATTCTTACAGAATATAAATTTTTTGTTTACAGTTTAGATGAAAATAGACATACCATTGGTACGACTGTAACACATAATTTTTGTTGGCCTCTCTTGGTTATGAGAAACAGATAATAGAAGTCTATTGTTCTGACTCTCTGTGCTAATACACTTTTTGTGTATTGAATGGAACATTTGAGGTAATTAATTTTATATTGATTATATAAATTAATTCACACTATAAAGTTATTATGAATAGCATTTATCCTCTTAATTCTGAAATAATTATTGATTTGTATATATTTAATATTCGTTATTTTGATTATTTAAAGGGTGCGATCTTATATAGATCTATATTTCTGGTGAGTTAGATAGCTGTATTATTTATATGGTAAATATTAATTATTGATGAAATCTATGTCCCCAAAATATCATAATTGATAATACCCCCTTAAGGAAGCTTATAAGTTTTGATCGGGCCAAATTCTGCAGGTGGATTTGATTATCCGGCGGTCAAATAAGTTAAGTAGAAAGGTTTAAAGAATACCAAGATATCAATTAAATTAAATTGTCAATAATTAAATTTAATTAGCGGGTATTAAGAATCTTAACGTTGAAAGAAATGATAACCATTTAATTACATGAGCTCAATGGTAGATGGTATTGAGATTATGGGTCAGAGTGTAATTATAATTCTTTAGTAGTGTGAACTATAATTCAGTATTATATGAAAATTATAAAAATCGCTGCTAATTTTTCATAATTATAGATACCGCTATGAAGTTTGCTTAATTGCAAAAATCGTTAATTCGTATCTGTGTTCCACTGGAAGTTTTACTCATAATTACTTCACTGGTCCCTACTATAGCCCTATAAATATGCGAGTAGGTTGAACCAGTTTCATAACTTGCTTTCTAAGAATAAACCTGTCCAGGTTCTGTCGGTACGCATTCTTGATAGATTGTAGCGTATCCTATATTCAAGAATCGCATAAGAGAATACAATAGAAGATCTGACAGGAGCTTCAACTCGAATTCAAATCGTAGTTGAAAATTCGACCAGTAAAAAAGTATTCTTCTAAATTAATTTTGGATGCACGGATTTTATTTTGATTGTTCGTCATCAAAAGTTTTATTTGGAGCTCGTTTTGGCATTTGCCCGTCTAGTTATTTTTTTTGTTAATTGTTTATAAAAATAAAAATCTTGGTAGTCTTGCCTCCAACACATAGTAGAATTAGCAATACAGAATTGCTTGATAATTCTCTAACTTATGACTCCACCTCCCGAGGTAAACACAAATCCCGAGATAAACTTTTAAAAAAATTTATTTGACTAAAAATCTGAATCTGTGTGCCCCAAAGGTACTAGATCATCTACCTAGTAAACTAACATATAATCCATAGTTCTTTTCAGGTACTTTATTATATGATTTACCATTGTCAAATACTCATGCTCTAGATTAGACTAATATCTGCTAACCATGCCAACGATAAAATATATGTCGGGTCCAGTACAAAGCATATCATATATAAGACTTCCTACTGTCGAAGCATAAAGAACTGCATTCCTCTTCTCTATCTCAACAGTTATCCTAGGACACTGATCATTGGATTGAGTGATTCCATATCTTAAAAGAAGAAATCATTTCTTGGAATTCTACATGTTAAAATGAATAAGGACTGTATCGATATAACTGGCTTGTGACAAGCATCCTCTATTTTTAATCTCGCATAAGCTTGATCTCGAGGATATGACCAGCTTCTCCCAAGACGTTCATATCTAACTGGCCGAATAACCATACCTCCACTAAAGATAACACGCATACATCATTTTTGATGAGTAAAATATCATCTACGGAAAGTATTAAAAATACTACCACGCTTTCATTACCCTTCTTGTACACACGGGACTCGTCAAGACTTTAATCAAAATCATAAGACTTAATGGCATGATCAAACCGAGTGTTTCAAAACTTAGATGCCTGCTTAAATCTATAAATGGATCTCTTAAACTTGCATAACATATGCTATTGGCCTTTTGCTATGAAACCGTCTGGTTATACTATATAAATACACTAGTCAAGACTTTCGTTAAGAAAAGTTGTCTTAACGTCCATTTACCAAATTTTGTAATCGAAATGAGCCGCAATAGATAAGAGAATTGGGATAGATTTTAGCATGGCTACTAGCGAAAAAGCTTTCTTATAATCAATCCGTTCTTTCTGAGTAAACCCTTTTACAACAAGCCTAACTTTAAAAGTTTTCACCTTCCCATCTGCTCCTATCTTCTTATTAGAGATCCACTTGTATCCGATGTGTTAGCTCAAGGAGTTTTTAATTAGATTTTAATGATTTTCATAAATTTATTTTTTTAATTAAATAGATTTAAAAAATTATATTTTTAATTATTTTAAAAAAGTAAGTATTGACACCTTATGACAAATGAGTCGACAATTTATGTCATTTGTACTGACTATTTGCATCAAATGAGTTGACACTCAGTGCTCTAAATAAGAATGTTTTGTGTCGACACAAATTGATTTTGAGTCGACACTTTAAGATAAAGAATGCTTAAAGCTCTCAAGTGTGTTGACACCATTGAAAAATTGAGTTGACACCCCAAAATCTTTGTCTAAGACGTTTCATGAACTCAGATGAATAGACGCCAAATAATTTTGAGTCGTCACCAAAGTGTTTTGAGTCGACAGCAAATAATCTTTTAGGTTCCAAACTTTGAATTTTTGGGTTGACAGCAAATTTACATAAGTTGACACCAAAACACCCTTTGAGAAACAAAATGCGTCAACCATAGAGAAATTGGTCGACACCAAAGCTACAAGTCATTTTTTTATTACAAGTCAAAAAGGGTCGACACAAGGTTCTCTTCAAAAACAAAGAGTTTTGGGTTGACACTAAACAAAATTGAGTCGACACCAAAACAACTGAGACTATCTAAAAGTTTCTGAGTCTGTTAAGCATTTTTCCTAACGTTTTATTCCATCTTGTTTGGAAACTCTGTGACACAATAATATCTCTTATCTTCTTGTTTAATTCTTTGACAATATGATGCATGTTTGTCTTTGAAAGTATCTTTGTTAATCAGGACAGAAGAAGGTAACCATTGTTTTTCAAGACTATGCACACTGCAGCAATTTTTGAAGGCTTGACTAGCATGGCCGCTCGATCGATCTATCTCAGGACATTTTGATAGTTTGATTAGGGTTAGCAAGTTTTGAGATATATATTGTTTTAGGCAACTGCCGTTTCAGTTGTGAGATATTTTTTGTTTTGTATGGTTGCTGCTGAATAGCTTGATGAGGAGTTTTTGTAAGGAAGATTTGACGATTTCATGCAAGTTTAAGGCATACAGAGATCATCGTCAAGTCATCAACTTCATCATCACATCAAGTACTTGAGAGGATTCTCAAGTGAAGAAGTTCAGATGAGGATTCCAACGCTTAGCAAGCACAAAATTGGCGCACGAAGATTTGGCAAGAAGACGAGTAGCAATAGGTTGGGGATTCAACTGGATTTTGTACAACGTTTCTTGTAACCAATACTTTATTAGTGCTTGTTTTCTCGAACTTGGATAAGTCCCGTTGTTTTTACCCTTGTTGAGATCTTTCACGTAAAAAATTGCTTGTCTCTTTGTGTGATGATTGTGTTGATTTGTTAGTTGTTTTAGTTTATCTCATAGTTGCATATCAAACAATCACATTTTTATTTGCATATTAAAAATTAATTTTTTCAATTGGTATCAGAGTTGGTTTCTTGTTGATCCTTGTTTTGTTTGATTTGCTGTTATGGATTCTTTGAATGAAGGTACTTCCACCGATAGAACTCCTCTTCTTGACAAGGCTAATTACCCTTTTTGAAAAGTTAGGATGAAGATTTTTCTGAAATCCATTGATGAGAGAGTTTGGTTAGCTATTATTGAAGGGTATGCTTACCCAACCATGATTGTTGATGATAAGTCATCCCTAAGCCCTCGGCTAAATGGCATTTGACTGATTTTGAGAATGTCAAGTGGAATAGTAAGATTATGAACGCTATCTTTAGCAGGGTAACATAGGAAATTTTTTGTAAAATAAGCACTTGTGGTGTATGTTAACAAGACAAACAAGTTAGAAGTTTTTTTTCATCCAAAATAATGATTTCAACTTCTAGACCCTTACAACTATTTCACATGAACTTATTTGATCCAATAAGAACTCTTAACCTTGGAGGCAAGAGATATACCTTTGTTGTGGCTGATAATTTCTCTAGATACACTAGGATGTTATTCTTAACTTATAAAGATGAAATCTTTGTCTCTTTTACAAAACTGTCGCGGAGAGTTCAAAATGAAAAAGACTTTCAAATTACAAGTATCAAAAGTGATCATGGTAGAGAATTTAAAAATAAAAATTTTGAAAAATTTTGTTATGAAAGTGATATAGACCATAACTTTTCTGCTCCTAAAACTCCTCTGCAAAATGGTGTCCAAAACAAGCTAAGCTTCTCTTCTAATTAATTTGTTTCAATTCGAAAAATCTTGTATAGATAAAGAGAATTGTTTCAGGAACAAGTTGGGGGTTGTCCCTTTTTATATTTCTTCTTCTTAACCTTGCCTCCACTCTTATTCATACTAAGCATGCCTAGTTTAATAAGCGACTTTTTTTTCTTTTTCCTCCCCCACCCCCAAAATGGTATCTGAGCATTCGGACTTACCTGTTTGAAGATATGTGATTGCTCAATTTCATAAAAGATTGATGATTCACTTGTTCCAATGCCACAAATCTCATCGTCACGCGATATTTTTGTTAAATAAAAATATTTAATACACACTAAGTAAGTCACTTTTATCTCCTATATACTCAACAAAAATAAGTTAATATTATTTTTGTTTAAGTATTTTTTACCGGATCATTAATTTTGAATACCATATCAAAATATCACATAAATAACACCACGTAGTGGTTTGGAACTACTATAACTAGGATGCTTAATTTGAAGATTTTGAATAAACTATAACTAGGATGCTTAATTTGAAGATTTTGAATACCACACAAACGTGTGTGTGTATATATATATATATAGTGCCCAGTGGCAATTTTTGTTCGGGTTTTGGGTCAATTAAGTGGAAAATTATATTAACTTTAGAAGCTCTTTGATACCCTCCGAGGCTCCAAGATTGGACCAATATAAGGATGGCCACGAGGAATGATACGAAATGGACAGAGTGATTGGAAGTGGCATTTTCGTAATTATCAACAACATTAACGGCAATTTTGGTATTGGACATGGATATGAATTCTGATTTAAAAGAGTTGTTTGTTTACTTTCCTTTTTAGAAAAAAAATTATTATTTTGTCAAAAAATTTATTTTTTAAATTTCTCTTATTTAAACGAGCTATAAAAATAATAAAGTAGCTAAAATATAAAATATTCATAAAGAACAAAAATACGTCAAAAAAAGCAGTAAGTCATTTTTGTTAATTTTTGTCTTTAGTAAGCTTTCTCATCTTTTAATTTAAAAGAATATTTTTTTGGTTGCTTTTGTTGAGACTCCAAAAAATAAAAAATTTAATCAAAAAAAAATTCCAGAAAAGAAGAAAATTAGCAAATATTCTGATTTTTTAAACCCAAACTAGTCTATATGATGTTTTTAATGTCGTTTGTATACAATTTCAATAATTTGAAAAGTATGTTGTTTGTTTATATAACTTTAATTTAGAAAACTTATATTTTCACTTCTCTTTTATATAAATATAAAATCAAACCAAACCAAATCAAATCAAATCAAATTAAATCTTTGTCTTAATAAATTGGGGTCAACTATATTAATTATTTTGCGTCATTTTACTACGTTAAGAGTCATATTTTCAGTTAATTTTAATAATTATATCTTCTCTTTTATATAAATATACTTTAAAATTTGTCTTTAGTGTCCAGATTCACTCATATATGCTTTTCAATGCAGAATAAAATACAAATTTTAGAATGTATTTATAAAAAAGTGGAGTGAAAATATCTTTTCATCTAATTTCTCTACATGATCTTTTATCTTTGAAACCTTTTTTGTCAATTTTTTTAATTTTAAATTTGATTATATTGTTCATTGTAGGTATTTCCAATCATAATGTATTCAACTTGATCATAAAAGAGGCATGAGATAGAAGAATAAAAACAAGGAAATTCATGCATGGGATTGGTTTCCTTTTTATTGCTCTTTACCAGTTATATTCTTTGCACTATTCCAGGGTAATCATTAATTCCTTTTACCAGAAAATTCTTTTATCCAACAAATTAAGGCCATGTTTGGCAACTAGTTTTTAAGTCAGCTTAAAGTCAGGCTTTAACCTTTTTACTTTTTACATAATATTTTTATATTTTTAAAAATATGATAATTTTTATTATACAATTTTATTATAAAATTATATATTTAAAATATACTCGTAAAAATTTATCGAACAAGATCTATATTGAATATAAAATAATTAAAAAATAATTTTTTAAAAATTATAGAAAATTTAGGTAATTTTTTTTTGTCTTTTGACTTAAAACCGTCTTAAACTTTTGGTTTAAAGTCACACTATATCTCTCCCAAATTAACTTTTAATTTTTTGAGTTTAAAATGACTTTAAACAAAAAAAATCTAATTTAAAGCTAAATTACCAAACGGGTTCCTATTGTTGTTGCACTCTAACAAACATGTATTGTTTTATGATTCAAATTAAATTTTAAGAAAAGTCCAAAGGGATGTTTGTTATTATTTGTTTTTAATAATTTTGAGCATCTTTTGTATTGTACATTGGGCCCAAGCATTTGACAGTTTTCTTTTTTCTCTTTTTGAATAAGAACAAATTAAGAAATTTGATTTAAAAGGACCTCAATTTTATTGTAAATTCAACTTAGCAAATAATCATTGATCTAAGCCATGAACTTTTCTAATAATTAGAGTCAAACTGCTAAAAGTAAAAAAAGATGGTGTTTGTGATATATATATATATATATATATATATATATATATATATTTGTTGATGTATTAAGGTGTTTGGACTAACTTCAAAAAAAAATTTTTTATGAATATTTTTGTTGATGATATAAATAATAAAATTATTCATCTCTTTATCAGATTAAGCTATGTGAGAAACTAATATGACATCAGAGCATGCTCTATATCATGGGCATATTTGGGCAAATTTACTTATTGACTTATTTTAGTTATAAACTTGTTTATTTGGTTTATTAACTTATTTATATTTATTTTTGTTTTTTTGAATTTTTTTATATTTTGATAAAAATGTTTTATTTTTTTGGCTCGTTGAAGTTTAAAAATATTAATAGTTTAATTAAATGATGAAAAAAATTCACTAAAAACAAAAAATTAACTTAGTCAAATAAATAAATAAGTCAATTTATCCATGGCCTATGTGTTCAACTCTTAAGTTATGAAAAAAGGTCAAATCATATATTAAGGAACATATTGAGAATATAAATAATAAAATTAGCATGTAATTGTCTCTAATAATTTAAACTTTTAGACAAGTTAGGAATTAACAATTTAGTAATTTATTATAAATTATTTTTTAACTTCTAATCAATAGTTTTTGCCGATTAAAGCCATAAATTTATAATTGTGAAATTTTTTTATAATTT
>JAOTRH010124372.1:0-14610 GCA_034768845.1 Heliamphora exappendiculata
AACCTTGAGTGTTCAAAATGGGTTAACACTTTTATTTTAGAAATAATAAATATTATCCAATTTAAAGACATTTATTTATAAGAAATAAATTATTAAAATCATCAAAATTAATTAAAGAAGCACTTGGGCTAACAAAAGCAGTGACTCAGATGGAGAGGATATTATTATATACAGCTAAGTGTTAACTATCACCTAATCCCAAATTAATCGCTTCGCAATGAACTCTTCAGATGGAGAAGTGATTCACACTAGCAATTATCCAATATTATCCCTAAAGGAGGTTTGTACTTGTAATACCGGCATTAATCAGTCTGATGGGAAGGAAGGCCTTATTGCCAACACGCATGGTTTAATTGTATTGCCTACAAACTGGTGATAGAGACCGCGAGATTTATCTGTGAATAAATTATTTCTTCCACTTAGATTTTTATAATTTTTTTGAAGGTTATAAAAATTCGTTTAATTAAAATAAAGTTATTAATTGCGAAAGTCATACGATCTAAAAGAATCTAACATCTTTCCGTGTACACGATTATAAAGATTCTGATTTATCATACCATCTTTCGAAAGTCACATAATATGAAAGAATCAAACATCTTTCCTATATAAGATTCTAAAGATTCTGATTTAACAAATAAAATTTAATAAATGTATAATTTTTACTTCAGCTTTTCAACTAAGGTAGTTATTAAATGTGTTTATTTTTTTATTTTTTTGTTCCACATTTTTTGAAAAATTATAATTTATTTCGATTAAATATTTTTTTATTTAATAAATTTAAAATTAGAATTAATTTTCACGTTTTTCAAAGATATTCGATTTTATAAAAATCATCTTAAACGTGATATTTTGTAAAAAAATAAAATATCTAAAAATTTTCTATTTAATTAAAATTAATTAATTAAAAAAACTTAATTTTATTTTTTATTGCAAAATATTTTAATTAAAATCGAATATTCAAATTAATTAAATTAATAAGATAAAAAAATCAATAAATATCATCCTCGTAATTAAAATATAAAAAATAAATTAAATGCAAAATAAATATAAATTCTGATTTTATGATCCGATTGAAACTCTAAAGAGTTTCAGTATCCTGTTTATAAAAGTTAAATTTATAGTATCGTGCTTTGTTATTCTTTGAATAAAAAAAAGCACTGAAACATTGCGCTTAGAAAACCATGACCACTTGGAGACTTTGCTGCTGCGGTTTTGGAAAAGCATGCGGGTTGCTTGGATTGCACCACCTGTTTGGAATTGCCGAAACAGCTTTAGGCTGTGTTTGGCTTGAAAAAACTATCGAAGCCTCCTCCTTAGCACCGAACAGTGTTGAAAGACCCCCGCCGATTGCTTGGAAACCGACAAAATCGCTGAAGCATCTTGTGATTCTTCCACAAACCAAACACTATGAATCTTGGAAAGCTTGCGCCGGAAGCTTTTGGATTTTTTTTATTATACAGAAAAAAAACTGTTTGGCCAGAAAAAAAAAATACCGCAGCTTTAAACCACCAGAACCATCGCCGGTTGCCACAGCCTTCTGCCACCGGTTGCCGCCATACCTATTCTTATTTTTTTCATAAAAAGGTTTACATAGAAATCTATGTCCCGTAAGCTCACATTAGATCTACAAATTAATTAATTTAACACGGTCAACCCCCGTGGTTAAAAATTAACTAAATCATCATCTACGCATTCAATCAAACATGAAAATATAGAATGATCATACAATCGGAATAAGAACGCCTGCCAAACAAAATTAGCACAACTCTAAATCTACCTGGCCCCGATAAATTGAAAAAAAAATAGCTCTGATACCAATTTGTTGGAGACAAAACTGTCAAGATCATTATTTTTGTAAAACGATTTTCGGTAAAAAAATTAACTGAACTGGCAAACGTCGAAACGGGCTCAAGATAAAACTTTTGACGAAGAACGATCAAAATAAAATCCGTGCAACTAAAGTTAATTTAGAAAAATACCTCTTGTAAATCAAATCTTCAACTATGACTTGATTCCGAGTTGAAACTCCTATCAAATCTTCTACCGTATTCCCTTATGCGATCCTTGAGCGTAGTGTGGGTTATGATCCTCCGAGAACTTGTACCGACAGAACCCTGATATAGTTTTTAAGTTTTAAAACACAAAAAAATATATCAAGAATGATATGAAAATCAATCTAAACTGGTTCAGCTTACCTGCATACATATAAGGCTACAGTAGGGACATGTGGAGAAATTATGAGTAAGACTTCCAGTGGAACACAGATGCCTACGGATGGTTTACGTAATTATGGAAAGTCGCAGCGATTTCTGTAATTTTTATAAAACACTGAATTACAATTCACACCACTAAAAAACTATAATTGCACTTTGACCCATAATCTCAAGACCTTCTTACAATGAGCTCTTGTTATTAAATACTTACCATTTCTCCCCACGTTAAGATTCTCGATACCCGCCAATTAAATTTAATTACTGACAATTTAATGTAATTGGTATTTTGATATTCCTTAAACCCTTCTGCTTAACTTATTTGACCGCCAGATAATTAAATCCACCTGTAGGGTTTGACTCGATCAAAACTTATAAGGGGTATCGTCAATCCCGATCATTAGGACCTGAATTTCGTCAATAATTAATATTTACCATATAAATAATACTGATATCCAACTCACTGGAAATATAGACCCATATAAGATCGCACACTCTAATAAAATCAATACAACGAATATTAAATATATGAAAATCAATAATTATTTCAGGATTAAGAGGATAAGCAATATTCATAATAATATTGGAGAATAAATTAATTTATATAGTGAGTAGTTAGTATTAAATTAATTACTCAAATGTCCAGTTCAATACACACAAAATGTACTGGTACAGAGAGTCGGAACAATAGACGACGCTATTATCTGTTCCTCGTAACCAAGACAGATCTACTAAAACTCTGTGTCACAGTCATACCGATGGTATGTCCATTTCCATCTAAACCGTGAACTTAAAACTTATATTCTGTAATAAACTAAAAATCTGGTCTTCTGTGTGTAAATCGTACTCTACACACCAGATTAAATACTATACAAAATATCGAATATCTATGCATAACAAAGAAATGATATACATACATTTCTCATAAAATAGAAAACTAATTTTATTAAAAATTAAATTAAATACTAAAAACATGATTTTCAGTATACCAATCCTAACACCGAGGATATTCGACTTTGATGTGTCCAGGCTTTTTGCAGTCATAGCAAATGATTTTTTCTTTTTTAGAGTCGTTCTTGAATTTGCTAGAGTCACCTTTGAACTTGGTGGACTCACTTCGGTGTCCTTATTTTTTGAAGAACTTCCTTTCTCCTTGTTTCTTATTTCGAAGAAACTTTTTGAATTTTTTTTGTGATGAAAACCATGTCTTCATTTTCATCACATAAGGAATCTTCCTCAGATTCTTCTTGAGGAGCTGAGAACTTGAAGGCAATACCTTTCTTCCTTTTGTTGTCTTCCTCATCATCCATCTTGATGTTCATCTCATGGGTCATGAGGGAACTAAGAAGTTCTTATAGGCTGAGCTTGTTCAAGTTCTTGGCTTCTTGAATAGCAGTGACATTTGCTTCCCAACTCTTTCGCATACACCTCAGAATTTTTCTGACCATTTCTGCATTAGTGTATATCTTGTCAAGAGATTTCAGTCCATTAATAATATCAGTGAAACGAGTAAACATATCAGATATAGTTTCATCATGTTTTATTTTAAAAAGTTCAGAGTTATGTACAAGTAGACAGATTTTTGACTCTTTCACTTGATTGATACCCTCATGAGTAACTTCGAGTCTATTCCATTTTTTTTTTGCAGTGTCACATGTAGAGGTACTATTGAACTCATTTGGGTCAAGTGAGCAATATAGGAGATTCATGGCTTTAACATTCTTTTGTATCTCCTTATGGTTATTTTCAGTCCATTCAACTTCTGGTTAAGGGACAACAGCCTTTCAACAGTTTTGGTAGATTTTTTGGGTCCATTTATGATAACCCGCCAAAGGTCATAATCTACGGTTTGAATGTAAATTCTCATTCTAGTCTTCTAATAATTATATTTTAATCCATTGAACAAAGTGGGTCTGTTGGTAGATTGACCTTCAGATTGGACAGGTCTAATACTAGTAGTTGCCATATAAAACTCTTAAACTGTTAAGTCAAAAGTAAGAGTTAAAGCTCTGATACCAATTGTCAAATCTAGCCAACCCAAGATGGGAGGTGAATTGGATCTTTAAAAAATAATTAAGAATTTAAAAATCTTTTTTAAAAATCTTTTAATATAGCAATAAAACAAGATATACAAATATTAAAAGATGAGGGATGGAGAAAAAGAACCATACACCAGAAATTTATAGTGGTTCGATTTTATCCTAACCTACATCCACTACGCAAAAGTTCCCTTGAGTATTTTTACTAATCAGAATACTTCGCCGGTGTATTTCAAGCCTTTACAAGTTTTAAGTCTTCACTTGAGCTATCTGAATGTTTACGGGCACATTCACAAGCCTATTTCAGTTTCAAGAAGATTCTATGAAAATAAGCCTCTATTTTCTTCCAATCTCTCTTGAACTTTTCTTTGATGAGATTTACTCATTCACTCAAAGGCTAAAAGGTGACTCACCCTTGATTACAATAAATGAGATGTAATAAATGAAGAACACTCACTCTCTTTACAAAATTGATTTACAATAAATGAAAGAGTAAAGAGAGATGAGGAACAAGAACAGGAGTTGCAGCAATAAATGTGATCTTGATGATTTATGAGATTGATTTAAGCAATGGAATAATAAATGCAAGTTTCCAACCTTCTTAAATGCAGAGAAGTAACTGCTTATATAAGTTCTTGTGAGTTCTTGACCGTTGGAGGTAAGTGGGAGCAATAAATGCCAAAAATCCAACGGTTGAGATTTGCCGTATTTTGAATTTTCGTTTTTAAGGTCGACACAAATAGCTTTGGTGTCGACACAAAGCGTCTAGGGTAGGGTTCTTCAAGTGGTTCGGTTGACTCAAATCTTCTGATGGGTCAACTCAAATTCTGCACTTTACCTTCCAACGTTATGGGATCGACACAAATGAATCTAGTATCGACTCGTTTGAAACTTCAGCATCCGGAGAAACAACTTTGTGTCGACTCAACTTGCCTTTGGTGTCGACACTAAATCTCTAAGGAAGTCTCGGTAATTTTGTGTCGACACAAATGTGCTTTCGGGTCAACACCAAAATTCTTCAGTCAGCTTCGGTTGTTTTGTGTCGACACAAATCTTCTTGGGGTCGACACCAAAATTCTACGGTAGGCTAAGGACTTTTGGGTCGACACGATCTGTCTTAGGGTTGACACCAAAAATCTGCATCAGGTCTCGGTTGTTTTGTGACGACATAATTTTTATTTGTGTCGACCCAAACTTTCGAAAACCAAAAGTGAGGATCACTTTTGTGTTGACACAAATCTGGTTTGTGTCGACTCAAAATGAGTCCTGGGCACTTCGGCACTTTTGTGTTGACACAAAACTAGCCTCTGTCGATATGAACTTTTTGGTACCTAAAGATCAACTTGAAAAATAGTTAGGGTGTCAAACCATTTGATCAATGAGTGTTGACACACTTGATATGCTTCAAGTATATTTTGCCTTAAAAGTGTTTGACTTACTTTTCAATTAAGATCAAAACAAAAATATTCTAATTAAAGAGTACTTAAGAGTTTAAATCTTTGAGATAAAAGTCATTCTTTTTTTGCTAAGATGTCAACTTTGATTGTTCAAAATGTGTTAACACTTTCATTTTAGAAATATAAAATATTATCCATTGAAAATCATTTATTCTTAAAAAAATAAATTATGAAAAATCATCAAAATTAAATTAAAAAGCCATTGGGCTAACATATGACACCCGAGCTACTCGTACAGTGGAGCTACTCGGGTACAGTAAACCTACTTGGGTACAGTAGATCTACCTGTACAGTAGAGCTACATGATGTATCAGGTCGTTTGAGTACAGAACTCCATTTTGGCAATAGAAACTATTTTTTTTCTTAACTACATGATTTAAACAATACATCCACTCGAGTCACTCATGACCCGAGCTATTCACTCCTCTTGTAGCTCGGGTACAATACTTCTAACTCGAGTCGCTCATACTCGTGCAACTCGTCTACTCATAACTCGAGTAACCCATGACCCGAGCTACATGACCCGAGCTGCTCGCATCTCTAGTAGCTCAGATATTTTTCTACTTAATTGGTGTCGACGACTCTAACCTAGGCACTCAGGTGATGACATAAACTACTCATTCCACTAGTGACTTGAATATGAACTACGAAGTGGGTTAAGTATTTAGATTCCTTGATCTAAACTAATCAACAAAGCAGAAGCGAGTTGAAAGGCCCAAAAGACTCACCCACTTGAGTTACTCGAGTAATTCGAGTTGATCGAGTAGGCTAATTTTACTCCATATGTAAATCGGACATACAAAGTTACTCAAGTTACAAGAAGTCCTAGACTTGACCTACTCAAATTATTAGGGATCCGAGCTGTTGGGACCCCCTATAACTCGGCCAACTAATATCACTGTTCATCGTGCAGAGGCAGAAGACTTTTCATAGTACCGACTATGAAGCGTAGCCCTGATTACGAATGAAGACATTTCATAGCACAGACTATGAATCGTAGCCCTGATTACAAATGAAGCACAAATTATGAAGCATAGCCCTGATTACGAATGAAGACCTTCCAACAGACTGACTACGAAGCGTAGCCCTGACTACAACAGTAGCTCTGACAACTTGCTATGGCACTGACCATAAAGACAGCACAGACTGTATTATTGCCATGACACAAACCATGAAGACAATACAATCTGTATTATCGCCAGGCCACATACCATGAAAATAACACAGACTGTATTATTGCCACGACACTGGACGTAGCTTTGACTACCTAATCATGATGACATAGCACCGAGTATGTCGCTCAGCACAGACTGAACAACCAAGATATAGCACATACTATATGATTATAGATTCTTTTGAGAATCGAAAGACTGTCCTAGAGTCAATAAAGACAAAGGTAGTACAATCCTGCACGGGACGTTGGGAGACATGTGGTTTGGTGCCTAAGGAAAAGAATTTGTCAGGCTACGAGGCCTACCCACTCGAGTTACTCGAGTGACCCTGAGTTACTCGACTCGAGTGGGTCAGGTACCCATGTGACACTCGTCGCCAACCTAATTGAGCTGGAATAGAACACTTGGTTGATTATTAGATAGAATCTCTTGATTCCTCGATATCGCCTCTCATGATCCGATTTAATTTCTTGGAAGAGTCCTATCCGAACTCCAACATAGCTTTTCTAAGTGCTATAAATATGGGGGATAGTCATACTTTCGAATCAATCAGATTTTGACAGCGAAATACATTCATATTGCCGGTATTTCAAACTCAACTAGCCTTTCTCCTTCACCCAACCTCGTCTCTCTCCGTTCTGTGTTTCTAATTACTTTGCAAATTTCACCTCTCAATTATTGTTTATTATTTGGCTATTCCAAAAAGACCCTACATTATTTGGTGACTCCGCTGGGGAGGTGAATTTGTGAGTGGTTAGTACTTGGAGTAGATTACACACGACATCGAAACCAGCCATGTCAAAGGTCATCCTCACAGTGATAAACACGACGCACCAAGGGCAGATCAACAGAATTACGCTAACGACCGTGATGATCTGTTCTTAGACGCACTACAATCCATCCAAGATGGTCAGACCAATATTCTCAACGCAATAGCTGGCCTGACCAATTCCCTCTTAGCTGCGGCAGCTAATGGCAATCGGGCAGACGGCCCAATCGAGAAGATGCCATCAAATCCACCTACAGATCCACACATAATCCTGTTCGGCTAGCAACCACCTACAAAGCAAATTAGGGCCCAAGCCCAAGTGACTCCAGTGACGATACAAGAATCAGCCAACCTAGACCCCTTCATGCTAGGAACCCAAGCCCAGTTTGCTACAATCGCAGATGTCCAAGCAATGTTTCAACAGGAGAGAACAAAAAAACAACTGCCATCCTTGTCGGATCCGGATATCCAGCCCCCTATCCGTTGTATCTCTTAAGGGTGCCTTATCCCAATGGTTACGTAGCCCCAAAGTTTATGAAGTTCGATGGAAGAAAATGGAACGCTAAAGAACACGTGGTACAGTTCGTAAAAACATTGGGGGTATACGGAGGAGATCATACACTGCGCTTGCGGGAGTTCCCAAAGTCCCTAACATATAGGGCGTACAGTTGGTATGTCAATCTGGCACCAGGTTCAGTTATCACCAGGGAAGATATGGTTAACAAGTTTTGTACGAAATTCTTCCAAGTACACAAGAAAGTAACAACGCTCACCTTAACTCGAGAAACGCAAAGGCTGGGAGATGACCTGCTCGAGTATGTCAAAAAGTTTCCAAGATCTGGTTGTTGAACGTCATGACCTAGTTAGTGAGTCCCACCTGGTGCAGATGTGTGTTTAGAGGATTCTACAAGAATATAGAGCTCATCTCATTAATCTTGACTTACCCACTTTCTCGGCCCTGATTGAAGTAGCCTGAAACCTCTATAATACTATCAAGTCGCCAGTCAAATCGAGCTCCTTCCACATTGACGTAGCCTAAGTCTCAACAGCCTTTGAAAGACCCAAAAAAAAAAGAAAAGGGAAGAGAAAAATAAATCACTAAGAGAAAGGCTTATAGAGAAGAATGGAGTGACCACTCGAATACTCAAAGTAATGGCGCAAACCATTGGCTGAGGAAGACGATGAGTCACAACGACTAGGTAGTAAGTACGCGCGCGTGATAGTATATATATCACCCGTGCGCAGGGGCAAAATGTCGGTATGCCGTCGCTTATTAACAAATAAATTTTTTTAATTTTTGAATAATAAATACATAAATAATTACGGGTCAAGTTACTAGGGCGGATATCTTGAGTAAGCCAATATTAAAAGTAAGAATGAAAGAAAGCCAATGCGAAACTTCTCAAGATGAGTATGACACCCAAGCTACTCGTACAGCAGAGCTACTCGGGTACAATATACCTACTTGGGTATAGTAGAGCTACTCGGGTACAATAGAGCTACCCGTATAGTAGACCTACATGATGTCTCAAGTCGTTTGAGTACAGAATTCTATTTTGGCGATAATAATTATTTCTTCTTCTTAACTATATGATTTAAACAATACATCCACTCGAGTCACTCATGACCTGAGTTACTCACCCCTCTAGTAGCTCACAAACAATACTTCTAACTCGAGTCGCTCATGATTCGAGTAACTCGTCTACTCATAACTCGAGTCACCCATGACCCGAGTTGCTCGTCTCTTTAGTAGCTCGGATATTCTTCTACTTAACCGGTGTTGACTACTCTAACCCAAGTACTCGGGTGATGACATAAACTATTCATTACACTAGTGACTTGAATATGAACTACGAAGATGGTTAAGTATTTAGATTTTTTGACCTAAACTAATCAACAAAGCATAAGCAAGTTGAAAGGCCCAAAAGACTCGCCCACTTGAGTTACTCAAGTAACTCGAGTTGCTTGAGTAAGCTAATTTTACTCCATCAGTAAATCAGACATACAAAGTTACTCAAGTTACAAGAAGACCCAGACTTGACCTACTCGAATTACTAGGGATCCGAGCTACTAGGACCCCCTATAACTCGGCCAACTAATATCGCTGTTCATCGTGCAGAGACAGAAAACATTCCATAGCAGAGACTATGAAGCGTAACCCTGACTACGAATGAAGACCTTCCATAGCAGAGACTATGAAGCGTAGCCCTGACTACGAATGAAGACATTCCATAGCATAGACTATGAAGCATAACAATGACTGCGAATGAAGACATTCCATAGCACATACTATGAAGCATAGCCATGACTACGACAGTGGCTCTGACTATTTGCCATGGCACAGACCATGAAGACAGCACAGACTGTATTATTGCCCTGGCACAGACCATGAAGACAGCACAGACTGTATTATTACCCTGGCATAGACCCTGAAGACATCACAGACTGTATTATCGCCATGGGCACAGATCATGAAAACAACACAAACTGTATTATTGCTACGACACGGGTCGTGAAGACAACACAGACTGTAACGTAGCTCTGACTACCTAATCATGATGACATAGCACCAACTATATGGTTCAGCACAGACTGAACAATCTAGATATAGCACAGACTATATGATTATAGATTTCTCTAAGAATCGAAAGACTGTCCTAGAGACAATAAAGACAAAGGCAGTACAATCTTGCACGGAACGCTAGGAGACATGTGGTTTTGTGGCTAAGAAAAGGAATTTATCGGGCTACGAGGCCTAACCACTCGAGTCACTTGAGTGACCTTGAGTCCCTCGACCCGAGTGGGTCGGGTACCCACGTGACACTCGTCGGCCGACCTAGTTGAGTTGGAATAGAACACTTGGTTGATTATTTGATAGAATCTCTTGATTCTCCGATATCCCTCTCATGATCCGATTCGATTTCTTGGAAGAGTTCTATTCGAATTCCAACATAGCTCCCATGAGTGTTATAAATAGGGGGGATAGTCATGCTTTCAAATCAATCAGATTTTGATAGCGGAATACGTTCATACTGCCAGTATTCCAAACTTAGCTAGCCCTTCCCCTTCAGCCAACCTCGTCTCTCTCCGTTCTGCGTTTCTGACTATTTTGCAAATTTCACCTCTCCATTATTGTTTATTATTTGTCTATTCCAAAAGGATTCTACACAATATATTGCTGCTTTTTTTGTTCCCCATTAAAGTAACTTCCAAATTGGATATGTGTGAAATTGAATATATTTTTCCTGTGTATTTTGTATAGTTTGTTCAGTTTGAAAGAACATTGATATATGTGTATTTCTAATATATGCTGTGGTTGCATACAATGCATGTGTTCATTTTTAATGTTCAGTTTTTGAATATATAGGAGTTGTCATGCTTCTTCTGTAGATTGGGAAAATATCTTAAAGATGAGCTACTAAATATTTGTAGGAATTAAAAAAAATGCTTTAAAAAAAAAACCTATATAAGTTTAAGGAAGAAACATGAAACTGAATTGATGTAATGTGTGTAAGGCAGTTGGCAGTTGCCTTAAATCTATCTGACTTTAGCCTTAGGTCTCCACAGATCAATTTTCCTAGAAATATCTTTATGATCGTAGAATATTTTCGCATATCCCATTAACCCGATGCCCTTATTGAAGCAAATAACCACCTGAAGCTTGTATAAGAATGCATTTGCATCATCCATGCATAAGGTGGCTAGGTGGTTCTTGGACATGATTTATCATGGGAAACAAGGACTTTGGCTTATTTCGTCTAATAATTGCCTCACGCAGTTAGTCAAAGTGAGTTAGCAAGAGAGACAAAGTTAGCTCGCAAAAGTGCAGACGTTCCATCCCAAGTCCTAACTAATTGTAGGCTCAAAAGTGCACATCTCTACTGATAATCGTCATAATATACCATAATAACTAGCCATGAGTCCGCCTTCAATTTCAGTCATACAAGTACTCCTTAACAGTGCACTAACATGTACAGCTTTCATCAAATACACTCATCAGCTTCTCACATTTGCCTTCCTTTCCAATTCTTTATTAGACTTCAGCTCATTTATCCAATTAAGATCCTCCATTTTATAATGCTGAACTTTTTACAAGAGAAGACTATTAGCACCTATTTTATAATGCTTGCTTCAGCTCACTTTAGTCTTTCTTTCCAAGCCATCTGTCACTGCATGTTTACAATATATATGGGATCAGCCACTTAGTGGTTATAAAATAAGCAAAATAATATTAGAAAAAAAAAGAGAAAAACATTAAACTCCAAATACCTAAAGTACACTTGCAATAAAAAAGTTATGAGTGGATAATTTCTTGGAATGCTTTGTATAGCTTGAAACTTTATAACTGATAGGTTTTATTTGATTCTCTTCAAAACTTGGAATTTGAAACCTCTCATTTGCATGTTAATTTGATTTGCAACCATAATTATTTTTGTGTATTTTTCACATTTTAATATTACAATCTTTGTAATAGCATAATGGGCACTGACTCACGTGATAGCATCCCTAAGTAAAATTATAAGGCAAGTTTTTATTGATTTTGTGATTACAAAAAATCTAAAAAATATTTTATTGGATTAAACTTCAAAAGAATTACTAAAGACGACCAAGTCATATTTTGACATAATTTTTTTGTTGTCTTTTTATATTTTAATTGAACTTTTATATTTTTGTGATTTCTCAAGATGAGAAGTACCAAAAAAGTATCAAAAGTTAAATTAAAGTTGAAAAAAAAACACAATAAATACAGTTTTTCTTATTTCATATATGTTTTGCTTACTTCACAAGTTAAGTGGAAGCTACACCGTACACTTGGCATGGATGTACAAAAAAAACTCAATGAGATGCACTAAACACCAACATTAAACATATTTCAAATTATTTTAAGTCAAAAGGTTATATTTTTCCAAAAAAAATATTTTTTTCTTTCTTCTTTTTCAAAGAAAATAAATTTTGTTAAAAAAATATTTGACTTTTTAAACTTTTCAGGACCTTAAATTATTAAATTTTTATCACTTTTTTAGGACCATGGACTTCTAAAATTAAAACAGCAGTCTTACATACACAAACTAATTACAAATTAACCACATAAATTCATTCCAATCATTCGTATGTTTTTTAAACCCATTGTGGATTTTACATGCATATCAATAGTTGAAATAAATTTATGTAGTTAATTTGTAGTTGATTTATGTATCTTAAAGTATTTTTAAAATAAATGTTACAAACAACTACAAAAATACTGTACCAAGGGACTAGAAGTTTAAGGTACATATAAGTCAATTCAGACACTCAATAATAAAAAATAAAAAAAAACTTTAGAAAACACTCATTAAACAACTTACAAAATTTTAACTAAAAACATTACTGTGAGACCCATTAAACAACTGAGAAAATTTTAGTTGAAAAAACTACGGTAGATAATACATATTAACCTCTCTTTGAGAAAAAATATTTCATGCCCTTAGGGCATCGCCCTAAATAAATTTGGACTACACATTTATAATTTTCTCTTCAAATTTTCTAGTTACATTGCAAATTCATCAATTTTAGTAGCCAATGGTTAGCCATCGATTAATTGGGGCCGATGTCAATAATTTAAAATACTAAAATAGTAATTTTATTCATGTTAATTAACTTCTCTAATTTCTCTCTTTACAATACAAAAATACTATATGTAATTTATATATATACAATGGTTCAGGGTTTATAATTTCTTCAATGGCATGAATACTTTCGTATTTAGCTTGAAATATCAAGAGAAGTCAATTTTTTTTTATCCAGCTACATTTTTGAATTTTTAAGAAATTAAAGTGTATATAGTCGACAAATTACTAGTGGCACCCCTCCAATCCTTCTACCAGCCAAGGGGAAAAAAAACCTTACAGAGGAGAAAAATAACAGTCTGAAAAAAAAAATTATGTGCACATCTACAAATGCTAAATACACATCATCGGATCTTTCCAAGACTTGGGGGGGTGTTTAGCAAAACTTATTAAATTTGCTTTTCAACTTTTAATTTTAAAGAAGTTTTTAATATGTTTGCCAAACAATTTTAAAAGTTGAGAAGATGTTTTCTAGCCGCAGTTTAAGGTGTTTTCAGCTTCTGCTTTTAACACTAAATAATTTTGATTGCTAAAAGTTAAATATTTTTAACACTACGAAATATTAAAATTACTATTACTTTAAATTAAAATCAATAAGTTTTTTAGTAATAATCTATATAGAAATAATTAATAATGAGAAATTCTAATTTAATTGGGCATCGATAAGTGATTGCGAATTACATGATATCATATGTTATATTATAAAATAGAAAATTGGTTTAAAATGATCGATTTAAGTTTAAATTGTTAATTTAATAGTATAAAATGTGATTTAATTATATACTTATCGATATTCGAACAAATTGAATTTTTATATGGATATATTTTTTAAAATAACTACGAGATCAATAATTTGAATTATAATTATATATTAGTCCATTTTAAACTCATAATAGATAGTAAGAATTTTAAAAGGAGAAAGTTTCCAGAGATAATGAGGATATGATCTCTCAATTTAGAGTGATTTTACATTTTTCATGTAAAGAGTTTACACTTTTGTACCATAGTTATTGATACCATATCATATAGATTAGTATTTATCGATTCGGAGTACGTTACAAGCTTAATTTTATATTAGTCTGTATCGAACGTATTAGGTAATATCGACATATACCGGGCCCATATTGATAAATGTCAAATACATATCGGTCTATAATTATTTAAAAAATAATAATTTTTAGTTATTTCTTTGTTTGTATTTTTTTAATTTTTTTACTCTAATTCAAGTTTTAAATAATAATATAAATAAAGAATTCTAAAACTAATTAATATTAAACTATTATTATTAAAAATCTCAAATGTTAAATTTATATATTTTTTAGTTAGCTATCACATTATAAATAATATGATTAAAAAT
>JAOTRH010124383.1:0-14609 GCA_034768845.1 Heliamphora exappendiculata
CGGGAATCCATATCTTAAACGTGGGGAGAATTCAGTGCATTTGATAATTGAAAACTCAATACATAATTTGAGTTAGGGCTGGGAGTTCAGTTAGGACCTTTAGTGGAATAAGTTCTGGCTCGTGCGATAAATGATCTAACACAGGGACAGAGTTAGGGATATCCGATTTTCTCACACGGTTAGCCCGAGCCCTATACTTCCTCGTGATCCCTCACGTAGCCCATTATACGCACGGATATTTTTCTTATTGGTTTCGGGTTTGAATTAATTTAATTTGATTGTCGATTTTGCGGCCGGAACGATCAAGAGAATTAAATTAATTCATCAGGGGTATTTTTGGTATTTGGCACACTATGAATTTTCTCCCTAGTGGCCGGCCCTAGAGAGAGATAAGGAGGTTTATTTTTAGTCTCAAATCTTGTTTCTAAAATATGGAATAGAGATAAGGTAAGGGAGACCAAAAATATATGGAATTGATATATTTTAATATATTATATTTATCTCTCTCTCCCATCATGGTGGCGGCCCTTAAGGGTCGTCTCACGAACCTAGAACCTAGACAAAGCTTCACATATGACTAGGGTTTTGTTATCTATTTCTTCATTCTTCCTACATTCTATTTGATCAGATAGCTTTTTATTTTATCTTCTGACCATTTTCTTTTGCTTTCCTAGACTGGCCTATATATCCGAGGCTTTGGCAATTCCAGCCACGCGCTGGAGTGGTACAAAGCTCTCCCTGCCTAAAGTCGGGCCTTTGTTAATGAAGCTGGTTTTGGAAGGTTTATACAATTGTTGGGTGAGACCCACAATGATCATATACAACTGATAGCTCTTGCCGAGAGATAGTGGAACAGCACTAACACTTTTCACTTCTTGACTTTCAAGGCTATCTTGACTTCGCTAGACTTCGCAATGATTATCGGCATCCGCGTTGGTGGAGACCCCACTCCATTCGACTCGGACATTTCCCAATCTACCGAGGTGATGACATACTTTCTTGGCACCATTCCCCTTCAGATAGACAGAGGACGAGTCAGGTACACCTGGTTTTACACTCACTTTCTCCATTTTCAGTGCTCAGAGCCTTGTCACTAGGAGTGGGTAGCTCAAGCCTTTCTGCTGTATATTTTTGGTATCTCCTTGTTTGCAAACAAGGAGAGTACCATCCATCTGCATTATCTGGGAGCTGTTCACCATCTGGACCGAGTTGTCACCTACGACTAGGGAGGTGCTGCTCTTGCCACATTCTATGGCTTCATGAAGGCTGTGACGCGAATCCCACAGGAGCTTGGCATTACGGGGTACTGGAGGATCTAGGAGGTATATCACTATTTATGTCTTCTTGTTCTTTCATCTGTTCACACATTTGTTATCTATCCTTTTATTGACTCTTTCTTTCACAGTTATGGAGCTATGAGTTCCTCATGATGTCTGTCCTAGTGAACTCCCATGACGATCCCTTGGTGATTCTCCGTGTAGCTCGGTGGATTAGGGAATATAAGGGAGCGAGACCCAGGGGAAGGAGTCTTAACGGACTCTGACTTTTCTTGGATCAGCGGAGTCCTGATCAAGTGTAACTTCTACCTCTCGTTCTCTGTTCTGTCTTTACTATTCGTACTGTTTATCATTCACCACTATTTTGTTCTAATTACTATTTACGGCTTTTGATGATCACACTATTCTCATGTCCACACTGCTTAATGTCCTACTATTTTCTGCTTGTCCGTTGATCTAACTCAATTTTTTCCCGTGTTTTCTAATTAGATACCTTTTTTCCTCTATAGGTTCATTGGGATGTTTGGCAGGGGATGGAGGAGAGGGCTGGCGCAGATCTGATGCATAGTCGTGCTACCTCTGAGCTGCGGGTTCTACTAGAGGGCTCGTTCTACCGGGAGTGGTACCTTAGGGATAGAGTTGTCCGTCAGTCTCTCGACTTAGATCACTTTCGTATTCTACTGCCTCTTTCTGTTCGCATGTGTTAAACGAACATCATGATTGATCTGGACATTATTTGAGAGATGCTGGCATTCATATTTTTTTATTGCTGGGGCCCGCAGGCGACTACGAGACATGGGCGAGAGCATACCTGATGGGACCGATGGGTCCTCATCCAGTGGTTGCAAGAGATCCTCCAACCGAACCAACTAAAGTCAAGAAGAGAACTGAAGTAGCACCAGCAATAGCTGTAGCTGAAGCGGGATCTGTCGGAGCGGGGAGTACTAGAGCCGGTGCTAGAGTAGGAGCAGGAGCAGCGGGTGCAGAGATTCCCTGGGATGTTACTGTTGGGTCATCCATTCATTCTTCCTGTTCCCATCCCACCGACTATAAAGTTCAGAGTTGATATTTTCAGGATTTATCCTTGTCATTTTCTTTTCCTTTTCTATCATTCCTTATTTAGTTTGCATAAATTTCATTTCCTTTTTGCAGGTTGACCAGGCATGGGTAGATCGTCAGCTGCTCTTGATGTTAAACATGAGGCCGTTGATCCGTCAGCAGGATACTTCTATTCGAGCGCCTGGCATTACTTTTTCCCCTAAGGCCATAGTGAGCATCCTCTGACGATTCCTCGTCTTTCTTCTTCATCATGTTCCTGCACTTACCCTTATCTTCCTTTCTATAGGCGCATGCCCCAGTTCGGGGTATGGTGCGAGGTCATTGGTCTCCCGTCTCTTCCCAAGCTCGCTCTACTCAAGGATCTGCTTCATCAAGTCAAAGCCGTTCTCGAGTCGTATCTTCTACTAGTGGTGATGACGGTGTTGACAAAAATTATCTTAAGGAGATGAGTTGAGAGAGACTTCCTCTATATCTGACTTCATTCACACTGCCACTTTAAATACATTCAGTTTTTTGGGCCTTCGTGCCTAGTTTCATTTGACGATGGGCCAGGGTACCCCTACATCTTCATATACACTTGGGCCTTCAAGCCTTTTACCTTTCCTGCTTATATGATCTTGCTTGCATGAAAAACATTATCTTTATTACTATTTAAACTGTCTTAGCTATATAATGCATGATGCAAGTCTCAAATCACAGGCTAAACTTTACAAGGATTTTACTTTTATTCTCTGAAAGCAATAAATTTAAGCAACCAAATAGAAAGGAGAAACAAGCCAAACGATTGGTACAAAAAGTATTCAAAAGTTGTAAACCCGCAAGGTGTTGCAGTACAAGACGTGGTCGATCCAGGATAGAAAGAAAAGAGACAGAGAAAAAACAAAGAGGAGAAAGAATTGAGGGACCTGCTTTGCTCTTATGATTTCATAGCATTCTTTCTTTTTGTTTTTAGAGTTTGGGACTTGCGTGCCCGTTCTATTTCCAAAACCTTATAGTCAATGCTGAACAGAAATATTCCACTTTTATCTTGAAAAGGTTACAAATTATTTAAAGCTTTTTGATTTTTGCAATGTGAAATAACTTTGTCATCAAAATTCAAAGACAAGAGTGCATTGATCTTTGCTTAGATTCAAAGATGACTAATACAAAGAAAGTGGCTGGACTTCTCGAAAAAAGCTGCCTACGTATCCTAAAAAATGGAATCAGGCCACGACGTAGTTTAGGCTCGATTTACTCTCGAGTTTTAACACTCTCCTTTTATGATGCCTTAACTTTTTCCAAGGTCGTCCTTTCAAGTTTTTGGCCTTGCGAGCTACTCTAATGTTTGCCTGAGCTACCATTTCAATTTTCAACCTAGCGAGTTTTTATTTTATTTATTTTTCTCTTAAGGGTAGTACTTTTTGAGCTGGTCCAAGTTGATCAGAGTGGAGAACATATTATCATCCAGATCCATGATGATTACTGCATCACCGGTCATAATGGTTTTGTTTAGAAGCGGCCCAAACCAGTTTGGCTTGAACTTGCCCCTTGGGTCAAATGCGGGAGCCCTAATCTCCTTAAGAACTAAGTCACCTTCTCTTAGATCCCGGATCTTGACCTTCTTGTTGAATGCGCGGGCTATCCTCCTTTAGTACCCTTGTATGTGAAATAGAGCCTACAACCTTCTTTCATCAAACAAAAGCAACTATTTCATCTGATTCCTCTACCATTCTGCTTTCGGGATGTTAGCCTCAACCACTACTCTTAGCGAAGGGATTTCACTTCAATGGGATGCACAGCTTCCATCCCATACACTAATGAGTAACGTGTGGTTCCTGTTGAAGCTCTTATCGACGTCCTATACCCCTAAAGTGCAAATGGTAGATGCTCTAGCCAATCTTTGTGTGAGCTGATCATCTTTCGTAGAATTTTCTTTACGTTCTTGTTCGCCACTTCGACTGCCCTATTAGTTTGTGGCCAGTACGGTGACAACTTGTGAGCCACTATCCGATATTCTTCAAAAAGTTCCAAGACCTCACCTTACAAGTGTGAACCGTTGTTTGAGATAACCTCATGGGGAATCCCATATCAACAAATGATATTCTGCTTGGTAAATTTGGCAACATGAGAAGCTTTCAGCACCGAGTAGGAAGCTGCTTCCACCCACTTGGTAAAATTGTCGATGGGCACCAAAATGAACTCGTGCCCATTTGAAGCCTTTAGTGTTATCCTATTAATCACATCAATGCCTCATACTGAAAATGGCCATGGCGACATTAGGCTATACAGTTAGAATGGGGGAACGTGCATAAGGTTCGCATAGATCTGACACTTATGGCATCTTCGTACAAACTGTATATAATCCATCTCCATTGTCATTCAAAAATATTCTTATCATAGGATCTTCTTAGCTAACATATTGCCACTCATGTGAGGCCCGCATACTCCAGCGTGTATCCCTTTTATCAATTCTCGACCTTCTTCACTGCTGACACATAGCTTATTGACCCTAGAATGCCCTCGTTTGTACAATTTTTCTTTGTAAATGACAAACTGTGCAGATAATCTCCTTATTACTCTTTTATCTTTTTTGCTAGCAAACTTGGGGTATTCTCCTTGCTCCATAAAGTTCTAAATATCGAAGTGCTAAGGGAGTTTACCTATACTTTCTTCGATTGTTGTCGTCATCTCATATGCCAATTTTCTCTTCTGCTCAATTATCAGTGGCCTCATGCTGACTCCGAATGATATGTCAATCATTGATGCCAAAGTAGCCAGTGTGTCGGCGAACTTATTATGTAATCTCAGCACATGGGTGAAGATCTGTAATTCAAAGAATTGCATCAACTTTTTCTGCTATTAATGGTAGAGGATCAGTGTTACGTTATTGACCTTCCATTCTCCTCTTGCCTATGAGACTACCAACGCCAAATCTCCAATGACTTCCAGTTTCTTTGCTGTTAGTTCTAGGGCTACTTCTAACCTGACTAAGCACGCTTCATACTCAGTTTGGTTGTTGGTAACTTCAAATTTGAGTTTCAAAGACAGGAGAACATGTGATTCATCGGGAGTGACCAGAAGAACCCCTATTCCACAGCCATACTGGTTGGATGCACCGTCAAAATATAGAATCCATTTATCATCCTTGACTCCCATGAGCTGCTCATCAAAAAATTAGAACTCAGCGTCTTCGACTCCTTTGATCGGCTGATCTACTAAGAATTCTGCCACCGCTCTGCCCTTTATTGAATTTCTAGTGACGTACTTGAGATCAAACTATGACAGCAATAACAACCATTGGGTCAGCCTTCCTGTTAGTGCCGGCTTCTCAAACAAGTACTTTAATAGATCCATCTAGAAAATTACATTCACTTTGAAAGACAGCATGTAGTGGCTTAGTTTTTGGGAGGCCCAAACCAAAGCCCAGCATATCTTCTCCAGCAACGTATACCGTATCTCGCATCCAATCATGTTCTTTCTCAAGTAGTAGACTACCTTCTCAATTCCAATTTCTCCTTCTTATACCAACATGCACTCTATAGCCGAACCAATCATTGATAAATAAATAATTAGTGGCCTATCAGGCTCAGAAGGAGCCAGAACATGTGGGTTTTGCAAGTACTAATGTACAACTTCAAAGGCATCTTCGCATTTCTAATCCCATTCAAGCTTGACCCATTTCTTCAGCAGGCAGAACAACGGCTCACAGGTGGTTGTCAGCTTGGCTATGAATCGGCTGATGAACTATATCTTGCCCAAAAAGTCCATAACTTTTTTCTCGGTCTTTGGAGAAGGAATTTCCATGATCGGTTTGATTTTTTACGGATCGACCTTGATGCCCCATTGAGTAATCATAAATCTGATCATTTTGCCTACTGTGACCCCGAAGGCGAACTTCTATGGGTTAAGATGCATCTTGTACTTTTTGATCCTTTGAAAGAACTTCTACAGTGCTACAATATGGCCCTCCCGATCCTTAGACTTCACTATCATATCATTTACATACACCTCGACTTCCTTGTGTATCATATCATGTACTAAGGTGGTTGCAGCCCTCTGATAGGTTGCCTCTACATTCTTCAAATAGAATGGCATCACACGATAATAGTAGATGCCCGAAGGTGTAGTGAATGTCGTCTTTTTTCTATCTTCGGGGTCCATTAAGATTTGATTATACCTGGAGAAACCATCCATAAATGATAAGAGAGTGTGCCCCGCTGTACTATCCACCAAGACGTCAATGTATGGTAGTGGGAAGTCGTCCTTCGGGCTAGCCTTGTTGAGATTCCAAAAATTCACACAAACTCTGATCCTTCTTTAAGACCAGTATAATATTTGCCACCCACTTCAGATATTCAGTTACCCTTAGGAAACTTGCATTGATCTATTTGGTGACCTCTTCTTTGATCTTTAGTGCCCATTATGGCCGTATTTTCCTCAATTTTTGCTTAACTGGTTTAGCATCAGGGTACAAAGGGACATGGTGTTAGACAATTTCAGGACCAATACCGGGCATATCCATATAAGACCACGTAAAGACGTCTTTGAACTCTGTTAATAAAGTTATTAATTGCTCACATTCAATTAAAGATAATGAAGAACCAATTTGGATAATTTGTGGATTAGTTTCATTACCCAGATTAATTGATAAGGTTTCTTTAGTTATAGGTTAAGTGCGCATTTCTTCTTCTCTCTTTATTAAAGCTTTTATTTCTTCGGGAACATTCCCTTTAAATTTAAAATAACCAAAAAGTATATGAAATAAATCAAATAAAGCAGAGTAACCAAAAATCTCGTGCATTTCATTGATGTTAAAGAGAGACAGAATTACAAATTCAAAATCAAAGGGGGACGAGGATGCACGAATAGACGTGCTCTCAGACACGACATCCAGCTTGTCAGAACTAAGCAAAAACTCGCACAACCTAGACTCGAACTCAAAACATGTATCATGCAAATTACAATACTCAAAAAAACTAGTTTTTAACATCTTTTGACGCCACGTCCACAATGAGCCAGGTATAATCAGCTTGTGCATCATAGCCCATCATCAAGCAGTCCTGGTCAGTTATATGCATCTGGTTACTAAACAAAGCCATGGTTCTGAAAAACCACAGTAAAGAAAGTCCTATCCTTCTCTGATGAAGTAACCGTCCAATGTTCCTGCATACCTGCCTTTCTTCTCTATTTGTCATTTCTTTGGTTCTTTCAAATTCGCTTCTATTGGTTTATAACCCAAGCCAAAGCACTGCAAGGTTGGTAACACCTGGATAAACTCTAGAATTCCCTACTACTGGTGTTCCAACCCTATCTCCGGGAAATAAATCATATGCCTCATCATCGTGACAGCATAGAGGTTGATATAGCTTTCTTCTTCTTTCAAGAGCATTTGCACTGTTTGACCCTCATCAAACTGGAAACTGCTCAGGAAAACATCCCATTCTCCATGTTCAACTTCCAGAAGAGTGGAGTTGTGAGACCCTGACCCGTTTTCTTTTTTGTCATTTTTTGACGTGCGTTAGCATTTTTACTTTTGCATATTTAAATGCTTTTTGATGCATGATCGAGGTTAGAGATGCATGCGGAGCAGGTTCCCGGGGTCGTGGGGTGTTGCGGTGCGATTTTTGAAAATTTTCAAAAAAAAGATATTTTGGAGGCCTATAAATATCTGGAGATACATACTTTCAAAAGATATTTTCAAAATTTCTCCAATAAGTTTTCTTTTTTTTTTCCTTTTCTCTAAGTTCTCGGGGGCTCGGGGCTCGATTTTTGATGATCAAACAGCGGATTCCTACTATTGGCACGGTGGGCTATGCGTTCATCCGGACGGAATTTTATTCTAGCTCGATTTTGCACGTGGTTTGAGGCGTTAATTTTTAACTCATCGAGGTAGGATTCTAGACCCTACTGTGCTACGTGTAATCGTGTGTATTTTTAACGGTTAGATTGCTATAGATCTGAGTTTGTTTCATGTTGGGATTTTGGGCTAAAAACTTATTTTTTGGCAATTTTGGTGGATAGAATCGGGTATCGGGTGTTTCTTTCGTAGTTTTGACGTTAGGCTTCGGCGTGTATATGTTCGAGGGTGTTGAATGGGAGTTTAGAGGCTTCGATTTAAGGTTTAGAGGTTGAAATCGTAGCATGGAAATGGTTTCTAGGCTTGGTTAGTCGACTGAACTCATAGGTCCAGTCAACTGGATCATAGTTTCTTGGGTTCAGTCGACTGAACTCATAGGGTCAGTCGACTAAACTGTGTGTTTGGCATTTTTGGGCTTTTCCAATGTGTTTTTCAGTTGACTTGGGGTTGGGTCCAGTCGACTGAAGTTCTGGGCTGTGTGTTGGTGGTTTTGGTGGTTGGTTTTCTTGGTTTCCAATTGGTTTTCAATAGTATTCAGCTGATTGATTATGGGATTAGTCAATTGAAAAATAGTTGGATGCCTTTGGGGGTTCAGTTGGTCAGGTTGTGGCCTTGGGAGTCGTGTCATGGTTTCGGGTGTTCGTTTAGGTGTCGTCCTCGAGGGTGGCATGCATGGTTAGATATGGGTTGTTAGGGCACGGTTATGTGCGTGGTCCTTGCACATCGTTGGTTGTGGGGCGCGTTAGGGCCCGTGGCACCTTTGGAGAAAATGTGGTGTTAGTGACCTCGTGGTTTGAGGGGTTTGCTGTAGCCTTCCAGTTAGGCTTGGTTGTGTGGGTTGTCGGTTATCTCTATGAGTGGATGTCGGGTTTTGTGACGGGTGATGCCACGGTTTGAGGCTATATGGCTATGTGCGTTTATAGTTAGCTTTATGCATTTATAACTGTGGTTTGTTATGCATGGATTATGTAAGTGGATTGCATGGTTTTCGTATCATTACGTGTACCGTAGTTGCATGCTTTAAAACTTAGATGTTTTATAGACATGATTATGTGAAATATGAGGAATGGATGCATGTGATGCATGTTGCATAAATTGCAGATGTTATGTGAGTCGCGTGTGTAGCATGTGACGTGATTTGTGTAACGTAGTGATAGTACGTGGCTTCATGCATTTAAACCCTGGTTTAGTATGCATGTTTCGATACGATTTTATCCTGTGGTTTAGGCATGGGTTGGGATGCCTGTTGATACGTAGATTTGTATCCGTGTTGCATATGTGGAGGGGATATTGATCCCTCGATGAAAGTCCGTAAAGATATGCATATGAGGGGTGCATAATGGTCCCACAGTGAAAGTCCGTGAAGATATCTGTTGGCTCTGGTCAACAAGGCTAGTTAGGGCAGATAATGGTCCTTCTGTGAAAGTCCGTGAAGATTTGTGATGAGGGCGGATAATGGTCCTACGGTGAAAGTTTGTGAAGATGTGTGAGTTGCACGGGTTGTGTGTGTTGCACGGGTTGCATGTGTTGTGTGTGGGTTGCGTGCGTTGTGTGTGTTGCACGGGTTGTGTGTGTTGCATAGTTGGGGGTTATGGTCCTTCGTTGAAAGTTCGAGAAGTTACATGAATTGCATGAACTGCATTGTGGGACGGATAGACTAATTTTTAAATTATTTTTAAGAGTCGTGTGAATCGCGATCTAAAAACCATTTTCACCTATTTTTAAGCCTCCTGTGAGTGAGTTAAATGATGGTTTGTGTCCTCGCTTTTCCGTTTGCATGTGAAAATTGTTTTAAAGGTTTGAAAATAAGTCTAAAACTACACATCATTTTCCTAGCATGTTTAACTTATACTGCATGCCTGTCTAGTTTCTGCTGAGCCTTGGCTCACAGTGTGGGATTTGATTTTCTTTAGATACCGGTCATGCAGGTTGATCTGGAGGTGCTGGAGAGGTGGAAGAGCTGTAGTCCTCCTTTTTATTCTTTTGTTGCATGTATGTTGTAACATGTTTTTTTAGTGTTGGAACCGTGTAATGTATGCCATTTGGCGATTATATACAATGCATGTATGGTTTTATTTGAGAGTGTATTCTCAGGTTGGTTGTTGTGGGTGTTTCACGTAACCCGAAGTTTGAGGCATGACAGATTGGTATCAGAGTTCTAGGTTCGAATACCTAAGAGCCGTGGGAAGAGGTTGCATCATCATGTGAGGTTGATTGCGTATGCTTGATTGCATGTGTTTAGACAATTTAATAACATGAGCGTGTCAACATGTTAGATATGTGAACGATGTGTATATGTGAGTATGGGGGTTGAATCTTAGGAGTGATAGTCTTATCTTTGGGCATTTGGATTAACAAACTTGGGAGCCAAGTTAGAAACGCGTTTAGCTGACATGATTTCTAGCAGGGAATCTGAGTAGGTTATCCAGATTAACGTGTCACTAATGTTGGTTCTCCTCGGTATGTGGGGTTATTTAGCATGAACCTATGTTCTTATGTGTTAACATGCTTATGTGGTTTATGCCATGTGCTGCATCTCATGTTCTGTCTTTTTCATATAGACGCGATGTCTGCAAAACAAGGGTGAGGCCGTGGTCGAGGCTATGGTCGTGGTGTTGGCCAAGGGGATGTTCTTATCCCTGATGCTGGGAATGCAAATGCTCCCCTGGGACCGATGGACGCGATGGAGTTGTTGCGTGCGCTAGTAGGTTCTATCCAGCAGCTGGTTAGAGGTGAGATTGTTAGAGAGAGAGAGAGAGAGGGAGTGCCTGAGGCGAGGGTTATAGTAGTGATGCGGGAGTTTAGACGCATGGATCCACCTACTTTTGCGGGAGATCCTAATTCTATTGTGGTGACAGAGTGGCTGGAGTTGGTGACTCAGATCTTGGACACGTTACAGACTGAGGAGGACGAGTTGCGGGTTTCCTTTGCTACCTTCCAGTTGAGGGGTGCTGCTCACGCGTGGTGAAAATATGCCAGGACCATTACGGGAGTCACATGGGCATCCTTTACAAGAGTGTTTCTGGAAAAATACTTCCCGGCTTTAAAGAGAGATTTATACAGGGAGGAGTTCTACACTCTCACCCAGGGGGCCATGGATGTCATGCAGTACGAGGCCAGGTTTATGTGCTCATCTCGATTTGCACCAGAGTTGGTGAGCACAGACGAGCTACGATCTATAAGGTTTGAGCAGGGCTTGAGGCTAGCGATTAGGGAGCGTGTGGTTGCATTGGGGCTCCGGGTGTTCACAAAGCTACTGGAGGCAGCAGCGAGGGTGGAGAACACTATGACTGAGATTCGAGCTTCCAGGAAGGCCAGGATACCTCATGGTGGGACAGAGGCGCAGACAGGCGGGCATTCTAGCAAGAGGCAGAGGTCCTCTGGTCCTAGCTTTTATCCATCTGGACCACAACAGTTCTCTACACCAGCACCATCAGTGGCTTTGTCTGGGAGGCCAGAGCAGAGGGAGGTTAGATGTTATCGATGTGGACAACCGGGGCATCGTGTATCAGATTGTCCACAGTCGAGGCAGTACCCAAACTCACAGTTGAGGCAGTCTCAGAGTCCCATACAAGATCAGTCATAGGGAAGAGGGTCGCCTACTTGTTTTAGATGTGGTCAAACGGGACATATTTGTAGAACTTATCCCCAGAGAGAGGGTGTGCCGAGTATAGTGGGCACACCAGAGGGTTCGTATGTGCAAGAGCGACAGCAGTATCATGCGATTCAAACTTCCTAAATGGTAGGTGGGAGTACGTTAGTTCAGTCGGTGCGGCAGCCAACAGCGCCGGGTTATAGTGGACAGGGCAGAGCGATATTGCCCCAAGCGTATTCCCTCATAGCTCCTAGTTCTTTTAGGGCACCGGTTGTGCCGGCTGATGCAAATATACCTTCAGGGAGCAGAGGTACTTTCTGAGTCTATAAGCTTTGGGGCATATCCTTTATTGCATCCGTTTTGGAGTTGGTGATGGATTCTGTGGGTGGTGTGCTGTGTTGTTGAGGCAGCGGTTGGTGAGAATGTGAGGTTGGGGTGAGTTGTAGATCCCGTGTCTTTGAGATAGTTGGCTGTTGTTTAGGATGCATGACCTTGTTTGACTATATCCTAGGAATGGTTAGGCTAACCATCTCGTGTGCCTATGTCGATTGTGATCGACGTGGTTGTTTTTTTGACCTTGAGTTGAACTTTAGGGGTGAAATTCCTTTAAGGGGGTAGAGTTGTGAGACCCTGACCCGTTTTCTTTTTTGGCATTTTTCGACGCACGTTAGCGTTTTTGCTTTTGCATGTATAAATGATTTTTGATGCATGATCGGGGTTAAAAATGCACGTGAGGCAGGTTCCCAGGGCCGTGGGGTGTTGCGGCACGAATTTTGAAAAACTTCAAAAAAAAGATATTTTGGAGGCCTATAAATAACTAGAGTTAGATATTTTCAAAAGATATTTTTAAAACTTCTCTAGTAAATTTTCTTTTTTTTTTATCTCCGCCTTCTCTCTAAGTTCTTGGGGGCCCGAGGCTCGATTTCTGATGATCAGACAGCGGATTTCTGCTATTAGCATGGTAGGCTACGCGTTCATCCAGGCAGAATTCTATTCCAGCTCGATTTTGCACATGGTTTGAGGCATCGAGTTTTTAACTCACTGAGGTAGGATTCTAGACCCTACTGCTGTATGAAGGTGTTATGTGTAATCATGCGTATTTTTAACGGTTAGATTGCTGTAGATCTGAGTTTATTTATGTTGGGGTTTTGGGCTAAAAACCTATTTTTTGGCGATTTCGGTGGATAGAATAAGGTCTCGGGTGTTTCTTTTCGTGGTTTTGAGGTTAGGCTTGGGCATGTGTATGCCCGAGGGTATTGGATGGGAGTTTGGAGGTTTCGATTTGAGGTTTGGAGGTTAAAATCACAGCTTGAAAATGGTTTCTAGGCTTGGCCAGTCGACTGAACTCATAGGTCCAGTCGACTGGATCATAGTTTCTTGGGTTCAGTCGACTGAACTCATGGGGCCAGTCGACTGAACTGTGTGTTTGGCGTTTCTGGGCTTTTCCAGTGTGTTTTTAGTCGAATGGAGGTTGGGTCCAATCGACTATAGTTCTAGGCTGTGTGTTGGTGGTTTTGGTGGTTAGTTTTCTTGGTTTCTAATTGGTTTTCAATAGTATTAGGTTGATTAATTATGGGGTTATTCAATTGAAATTCTGTTGGATGCCTTTGGGGGTTCGGCTAGTCAGATTATGGCCTTGGGAGTCGTGTCATGGCTTTGGGTGTTCATTTAGGTGTTGTCCTCGAGGGTGGCATGTATGGTTAGATGTGCATTGTTTGGAAACGGTTATGTGTGTGGTGCTTGTGCATCGTTGGTTGTGGGGCGCATTAGGGCCCGTGGCACCTTTGGAGAAAAGGTGGTGTTAGTGACCTCGTGGTTTGAGGGGTTTGATGTAGTCTTCCAGTTAGGCTTGGTTGTGTGGGTTGCTGGTTGTCCCCATGAGTGGATGTCAGGTTTTGTGATGGGTGATGTCACGGTTTGAGGCTATTTGGCTATGTACGTTTATAGTTAGGTTTATGCATTTATAACTATGGTTTATTATGCATGCATTATGTAAGTGGATTACATGATTTTGGTATCGTTACGTGTACCGTAGTTGCATGCTTTAAAACTCAGACATTTTATAGGCATGGTTATGTGGAATATGAGAAATGGATGCATGTGATGCATGTTGCATGAATTGCAGATGTTATGTGAGTCGTGTGTGTAGCATGTGACGTGATTTGTGTAACGTAGTGATAGTACGTGGCTTTATGCATTTAAACCCTGGTTTAGTATGCATGTTTCGATACGGTTTTATCCTGTGATTTAGGTATGGGTTGGGATGCCTTTTGATACAAAGATTTGTATCTGTATTGCATATGTGAGGCGGATATTGGTCCCTCAGTGAAAATCCATAAAGATATGCATATGAGGGGTGTGAATCGCGATCTAAAAACCCCTTTTTACCTATTGTCAAGGCTACTGTGAGTGAGTCAAAAGATGGTTTATATCATCGCTTTCTCGTTTGCATGTGAAAATTGTTTTAAAAGCTTGAAAGATAGTCTAAAACTGCACCTCGTTTTCCTAGCATGTTTAGCTTATACTGCATACCTGTCTAGTTTCTGTTGAGCCTTAGCTCACGGTGTGGGATTTGATTTTCTTCAGGTACCGGTCACGCAAGTTGATCTAGAGGTGCTGGAGAGATGGAAAAGCTGTAGTCCTCCTTTTTGTTCTTTTGTTACATGTATGTTGTAACATATTTTTCCGGTATTAGAACCGTGTAATGTATGCCGTTTGGCAATTATATACAATGCATGTATAGTTTTATTTGATAGTGTATTCTCTGTGTTAGCACAAATGCTTCATTAATTAATTTTGATGATTTTAATATTTCATTTCCTATAAATAAATATTCTTTAAT
>JAOTRH010124394.1:0-14608 GCA_034768845.1 Heliamphora exappendiculata
GTTCTATATTCATTCCCTGAATATTTTTTCTTTCCTTTATTATCTAATAATTTTCTAAAAACACGAGGGGGTTGGATCCCGTATCCCCTCCACTTTGTCTCTAGTCAAGCTTCTCTTAAGATTATTAAATTTCTTAAGACCCTTCAAGATCTCATTTGTGGGTCTAGAGTGAGTTCACAGTAATAATTTGAATTGTTTACTTTTTTAGTTTTGCAGGAAAAATCATTTATACAAAAATTTAAACTGATTGGATATTGATTGATTGATAAATAAATAACATTTTTTTGGGGGTAATTAATAACTAACATTTTGCACAAACAATTTACATTTGGCTTTATAAAATCAACTATTTAAACTAACCAGTCTATTATAAACTGAAGCCGTATATTTTTTAAAACAAAAAAAATGATTTGTTCACATTTATTGATGTCAGTTGAATTTTTACATGAATTTATCTTCTCTGCGAGCCTTATGAGATGAACCATTTAAATCATTGCGGTCCGTTCACTTCATACTAACAAAATAAAGTCCTGAAAAATCTTAAAGTTCATTAACATTTGGCTGTCGATGTTTGGCTCGAGAAAGTACGTACGTTTCTTGAGAAACTTTTTAAAGCCATTGCAAACTTAATGGGAATAATATTGGCTATCACAAGGGGCAGGATCAGGTGGTGTTGTAGGTGGTGTTCTAGGTGGTGTTCTACCCTTGGGAGTCATATTATTTATGTGGGTTCTATTTCTAAGTATAATCGTGTAGCTCCAATAGATTTGTTGCGCCACTTAATTGTGTCCACGTGACAACTAATAATCACATGAACTTATGAGATGCTCAATGCTTGGTTCAAAATGAAAATCTCCAATCAAACTGCCTTTGTGCAGAATGGAGAAACAATGGTTCGAACGATTTAGGTGGTTGAAAAGCATAGAATGTTAGAGTAAGATTAATGCATGTACAATTGTACTTTTTTACGATCTTAATTGATTTTTGTATTAATTTATTTAAAATGTTAATGCAAATCTATAAATTAATTGAATGTACATATTATTCTAAATATATTTTCAAGGTTTAGCTCCCATTTGGTATCTCTAAAAAGTTGACTAAGCTTTTAAGTTGTGTTAGTTCAGACAACCTAAGAGGGGGATGAATTGAATTTTAAAACAATAATATTAATTTTAATTTTTTTTTAAAATTTTTTTAATTTCACAAATAAATATTACAATATATATATATGATTGTAGGAAATTAAAGAGGTTAGGAATAGATAAAATGAACTAGACATGAAGAGTTATAGTAGTTTGAATTCTTTCAAGTCTACGTTTACTTCTCAAGACTTTTTTTAGAATATCTACTAAGATCGAATGCTTCACAGACGCATTAAAAAGCATTTTACAGCCTCAAGAAATTCTCACAAAACAATCTCCTATTTTTTCTAAACTCTCTTAAGCTTTTTTTTAAGAAGTTCACTCACTCTCTTAAAGGATCATGGGTGACTCACTATCTATTATAATAAATGTGAGAGAATAAAAAATTCACTAACTAACACTATATACAAATGATTAGAAATAAACGAACAGGAAATAGTGATTTTAGGCCGGAGGAGTAAATGAGCTGTCATGCCCCAAACTCCGGGGTCACGTGAAAAGAATCCACCGAACTATCATTTATAAAAATAAGATCTTTATGTGGAAAAAATCATCAACCAGAAATATGTCTTTTGGAATTAAAAGAGTACTCAAGCTTCATCTCTCTGATCAACATATATACTTTTTCATACATGCATAATATATATATCGCCTCAAGGCTTACAAAACACGCCTTCAAAAATAGGCAACACATGTAGGAATATATGATCAAAACAAAAGAAAAACTAAGTAAGTCTTCCACCACCACGAGCACCTTTAGATTAACTTCTCGTTATCAGTAACACCTGAAAAAGATTTTAACAAATCCCACAACGTGAGTTGAAACCTAATAGAAACAGACTAAGATGTAGTAAAGCAGGATATGCAATCACACAGTATAAGTTGGCTCAACTACAGGAGCCTAAAAAGGTTTTCCATATATGAAACCATGCATTTCAATCAATGAAAACAACGTTCAACAGTTAAAGAAAAATAGTAACAAAACGTTGTTTTCTGCTCAGATCACACAGCCGAGAAATATGATTTCTATGTACCGACTCCGTCACATCAAGGAAAAAGGTAATGGCCATAGCCCATTACTTAGTCCTGAATCACTTAAGACCTGCTAGGTAATGGCAAATTCTATACGGAGCCACAACAACGCAGCCACACACGGGGACAACTGGCTCTTAACGGGCTAAAACCGAAGGAAGAAGCACCCACCGTGCCCTTTATGGATTAAACCAAGGGAAGAAGCACCCAATCCAAACACTGTCACAGTACATCTAACAAATCATTTAAAAAGAAATCAGTACGGAACTCAACTACGAAAACCTTTACAAATTATACATCAACATGTATAAAAGAGATCCAATGGCCAACTGCCATATCATCCATCAACCATGGAGATCTAACAACATTTTCAAAATATTCCACCATTTCTGTCAAAACGTTTCAAATCTGAAACTCAACTCCCAAGAGTTAGCTCCAAACCTCCAAAACACGACTTGTCACAAAATACGATCTTTTCCAAACTTTCCCTTTTAGAAAAAGAGTTACGGACCCCACTATGCATGAACAAACGTCATGTTCTAGGATACCACGGGCTCTTGGAACTCACCTCGATCGTTAAACTCTTCTTCTCACACAAAAGAGAAAGTATCGACACAACTAGCAAAAGTGTCGACATAAAACATCAGCAGTGTAGTTAACACAAGCAGAGAAAAAAATGGGTCGACACCAACAACAGAAGTGTCGACACCAACAGAAAAAGTGTCGACACAAAACAACCGCAGCATAGACAACACAATCAGACGGAAAAGGGGTCGACACCAACAACAAAAGTGTAGACACCAATAGAAAAAGTGTCAACACAAACAGAAAAAGTGTCGACACAAACAGAAACATAATCAGATTTTCAAACTAGATGGCTGAACAGCGATGGAAAGCAAACCCTAGCGATGAAAAAAGCTTCTCAGCCCCAAATTAAACTAGCCAAACACCCATTTTTCAGCCCACAGACATACACAAGCTCAAAACAACAAGGAAACGCTGAAAAGAAAGCCTCAAAACCCCTTTTCATCCAGTTGAAATCAACCAAAAGTGATTTTGAACCAAAATCTAACTTTTCGAAACATAAATCAACTTTTCACGCATTTTTAAACGGTAAAAACACATATAATTGTACGTAGCACCCCTTTAAAATATGAGAGTTTAGGATCTTATCTCGTTGAGTCAAAAACTCGAAGCCTCGAACTACGTAAAAAAAAATTATCGAAACGAAATTCCGTCCAGATGAACACGTAGCCCTCGGTGTAGATAGCAAGGATCCGCTACTTGATCGCCAAAAATAAAGCACATGCCCTAAGAAAATCTAGAGAGAAGGCAGATGTTTTGGTTTGAAAAAAGGAAACTTAGCCTCTAAGTTTTGGAGAATATCTCCACAAATATCTAAAGGCTAGATATTTATAGGCCACAAAAGTATTTTTTTAAAAAAATTTGCGCCACAATGCCCAACGGCCTCGGGATCCAACCCAACATGCATTTCTAAGCCCGAACAAGTATAAAACACATATATACATGCTGTTATATGACACATAAGCATAAACGAACGCATTGAATATATATATAATGAAAAAGAAACGAAATCGAGTCTCACAACTCTCCCCTCTTAAGGAATTTTGCTCCCAAAATTCGCTACAAGTTTATAAGGCAAACAACTCCGAGTATCTAGCACGAACCCCGGACTCAAGCTCCCACGTCGCTTCCTCAACCCTCTAATGATGCCACAGAACCTTGACATAAGCAATGGTTCTCCCTCTCAACACTTGCTCTTTCGTTCGTGTCCAGGATCTTCACAGGTCGCTCCTCATAAGAAACATCCTCATTTACCTGCAAGTCACCCAATCCAGAACATGTGACGGATCAGGCTCATACTTTCAAAGTATGGAAACGTGAAACACGTTGTGCACAGACGCCAACTGAGGTGGTAAAGCTAGACGGTTTGGTACCTTCACAATCTTTTCAAGGATCTCAAATGGTCCAATAAAATGCGGTGATAGCTTCCTGCTACGGTCAAACCTCATCAAACCTTTGCGTGGCGAAACTTTCAGAAACACGTGATCCCCCACTGTAAACTCCAAAGGTCCCCGTTTGATCTGTATAACTCTTCTGGCGACTCTGAGCTGTCACTAGACGTTTGTGAATCACAACAATCTTCTCTGTCATCTCCCGCACCGAGTCGGGTCCCAAAACTGTGGTCTCTCCCAGATCTGTCCAACATATCGGTGATCTACACAACCTGCCATACAAAGCCTCAAAAGGTGCCATCCCAATACTGGATTGATAACTGTTGTTGTACGCAAACTCTGCCAACGGTAGATGAACTTCCCAAGAACTCCAAAAATTAAGTACACAAGCTCTCAACATATCCACTAAAATCTAGATGGTACGCTCGGACTGACTGTCTGTTTGTGGGTGAAAAGCAGTGCTGAACGTCAAGCTCGTCCCCAAAGCCACTTGAAGACTGCCAAAAACGTGATGTAAAGTGCGGGTCTCGATCAGAAATAATAGTCACAGATACTCCATGTAGCCGAACTATTTCACAGACATACAACCTACCCAGTCTGTCTATCGAATTCTTCACATGAATGGAAAAAAAGTGTGCAGATTTCGTCAATCTATCAACCACAACCCAAACAGCATCGTGCCCTTTCGGCGATCTAGGAAGTCCTGATACAAAATCCATTGTGACGTTCTCCCACTTCCATTCTAGTATCGGTAACGGCTGTAACAATACGGTTGGTCTCTGATGTTCTGCCATTACCTGCTGACAAGTAAGGCACTGAGAGACGAACTGAATCACAATCCTCTTCATTGTCTTCCACTAGAACTGACGGCGTAGATCGTGATACATCTTAGTGCCTCATGGATGCATTGCAAGACGAGAATGATGAAAATCATATAGTACGTCGGCACGACACGACTTTGGTACAAATAATCTCCTTGCCAATCTCAAACTCTAATCTAGACTCACAACCCATCCCGTCGTGTCCTTTCCATTTTCAATAAGATCCTGTATCATTTGAGCCTCCTGATCTGCCTGCTGAATCTCTAGCACATGTGCAGCCAACGTAGGTTGTGAAGCCATTGAAAATAAAGTCGTACCTCTCCTTATCTCCCCGAGACATAGATCAAACTCGTCAACTTCTCCAAACATGTCCCATTCTCGTATAGCTATGGAAGCTAACGAACCATGAGATCTCCTACTAAGAGCGTCGGCCACAACATTGGCCTTCCCTAGATGGTACTACAAGTTAAAGTCATAGTCTTCCAACAATTGCATCCGCCGTTATTGGTGTAGATTCAGGTCTTTCTGCAAAAATAAGTATTTTAAACTCTTGTGATTAGAGAAAACCTCAAAGTGCTCACTATAAAGATAGTGCCGCCATGTCTTCAAGGCAAAGACCACAGCTGCCAACTCCAGATCAAGTATCGAAAGTTCTTCTCATGGGTCTTCAGCTGCCAAGATCCATAAGCCACAACCTTACCTCCTCCCTGCATCAGAACACAACCCAAACCATTATGTGATGCATCACAATACACTGTGTAACCCAAACCTCGTTCTGGAGTAAACAACACTGGTGCACTAGTCAACCTCTTCTTCAACTCTTGGAATGCCAACTCACAGGACTCGCCCCAAATAAACATAATTCCCTTCCGCGTAAAACGCGTCATCGGGGCAACAAGTCTAGAAAATTCCTTCACGAACCGCCGGTAATAACCTGCCAAACCCAGAAAACTACGAATTTCAAAGACATTTCTCGATCGTTCCCAGTCCATCACTGCATCAGTCTTCAAAGAATCCACTGATACTTCGTCCTTCTATACCACGTGCTCAAGAAATCTCACCTCGGACATCCAAAACTCACACTTTTTAAACTTCGCATACAAGCGATGCTCTCTCAGAATTTGTAGGACAATACACATGTGTTCTTCATGCATCTCTCTTATGGGTGAATAGATGAGAATATCATCCACGGACACAACTACAAAATTGCCCAAGTACGGGTGGAAGATACAGTTCATTAAACCCATGAATGTTGCAGGAGCGTTCGTCAAACCGAACGGCATAACCAAAAACTCATAGTGACCATAATGAATCCAAAATGCGGTCTTCGCTATGTCTTCGTCCCTAATCCTCAACTAATGGTACCCTGACCTCAAGTCAATCTTCGAGAAGTAACTCAACTCCTTCAACTGATCAAACAAGTCATCAATTTTCGGTATGGGATACTTGTTCTTCACAGTCACCTGATTCAGCTTCCGATAGTCAATACACAATCGCAAGGATCCATCATTCTTTTTAGCAAAAAGAGATGAAGCTCCTCACGGCGAAGTACTTGGGCGTACAAACCCCTTATCAAGTAATTCCTGAAGCTGTACCTTGAGTTCTCGCAACTCAGCTGGTGCAAAGCGGTAAGTTGGCATAGAAATGGGAGCAGCTCCTAGAACCAGATCAATAGAAAACTCTATCTTACGACTCGGTGGTAACTCGAACAGATCGTCCGAAAAAACATCTGGATAGTCACAAACCACGGGGGGTATGTAACAGCCCAGTCCAGACCTTAGTTATAACAACCCAGTTTGTAACGACCAGTGTAGTGATCTAACTCAAACCTTAGCATTAGCGATGATTAGTTGACAAGATCTTTGATCGCTAGAAGGATAGAAACCCTAACACAACTCGAAACCCTAATTCGACCCGATAACCATAAAAAGAGACCAAATTCTCAAAGGCAAAGCCCTAATGCTCAGTGAAGTCTCGGGACAGCTTAAATTAAGTAAATAACATAAAATAAAAAATAAAAAATAAAATATTCTCATAATTAGGGTAAAATGACCATTTTGCCCATAATATAGTAAAAAGTCTTAAAAATTTAAATTTTGACACATGGACACCCAAAATTAGATATTTAGATATAATTAAATGAAAAAGATAAAATAATAATTAAAATGACGAAATACCCTTGCATGGCCGGTCACCTTGGGATTTGTGCACAAAAAGTTATTTTTTGCCTTTTAAAGCTCAAAACTGAGAAATAATTGTATAAATTAAGCATTATTACGATCCAAGACTTTTTATATAAGTAATATATATAATAATATGATAATATAGGTTAACAAAAGTAAACAAATTATTATATAAAGTTTTTACACAATAAATAAGGCAAAAAGTCAATTCTTGTCAAACTACCTTAAATTGACTTAAAAGCTTATACCTATTTAATCTATAAAAATTACGATAATTCATGAAAATGCTAAATTAATTATAAACACACTAAAATAATAAGTTTTTTTAGGTTAAGATACCAAAAAAATACATAAAATTAATATTTTAGATATTTTCTTACACAAAATGGTACTAAAATATAATTTAAACTCCAAAATTAATATAAAGCCAGATTTTTGTTCCCCAAACCTGCCATAGCTGACTTCCCCATCTAAATTTTCTTACAAACTTTTTCTTAAAAAGACTCCACCTTTCATGTAACCAATCAAAAATAAAAAAAAATTCAAAAAGACTTACACATCCATAATTAAACCTATCAACTCTTCTCCTATAAAACAAAAACCAAACACCCCCTTTCTCTTCTATGTATTTCGGCCAAGAGGGAGTAAGGAACTAAATTTTGAGTGTAGTTGAAGTGTTCTTTAAGACTTGAAAGAAAAAGAAAGGAAGAAGAAGAAGAAGAGAAAGAAGAGAGAGTCCAAGGAGGCTTAAGGAAGTCTTGAAAGCTAAGTCTTAGCCATCCTTCAACCTTTAGAGCAACTAAACAAGTAAGTAAATTCCATAAAACTTCTACATTTCTCTCATAAAATAACTATCAATCCATCTCTATAAACAACTCTAAAAATAAGAAATAAGATTTCACTCAAAAAGGCATCGTGTGAATAGATTAGGGGCTGTTCATATGAGATCTAGTGTTGTAAGTGGTTGCATGTAAGTGTTTTTGAGTTTTATAGCTTGAATAGACTCATGGAACTTTGGTATGTATGAATACATTACATGCATGTAAAGAAAAATACATTAAATTTAAACATATCATGAACTAAGTTACCGATACCCTAAATAACCTGATTTTCTGGGCACATTAACTTTCTGCCATGAACTTTAAACTACCATAACTAATTGTAAAAAAATAATTTAAATGTTATTTTTATGTCCAGACCTATATTTGTAAGTTCTATTTCATACTAAATTAGTTTGAAGTGATTTCATTGGGTAGAACTCCATATATACTATTTTTATCAAAGAGTGTCAGATTCTGACCACTCTGTATTGTAGACATAAAAACCATATATTAGAGTGAGAACCGAGCTTAGGTCAAAACATAAAACTTGTAAATAACATGTGTATCTTACTTTCCACCAAATATGAACCAAATATACAAAGTTTTGATAGGTCAAAACCCTTTCCAAAGTCACTATTGTTAATCAGTGATTGACAGAGCTCTCTGTCATATATTTTTGTGGGACCACAAACCTATGTTTTTAATGGCCAAATCCAAAATTAGTTTTCATGCAAAATTTAGCTAACATATTAAACTAGATACTGAGAAACAAGTAGTCCAAAATACCCTCGGATGGTCCCCCAAAAGTTTTGTGTATTCTCTGTTGAAAACCAGTTCTGCTGAACCTTTTTATGCTGGCTAAACCCATTTTGTAAAATGGCCAAAATCATCAACTTGTTCCAAACAACTAGCCTTAGCACAAAACATGAAACTTGTAAGGGACACCTTAAGATCAAAGTTGCCCAAAAATTAGACCCATATCCCTTGCATTGATGCCCCAAAACCAAGGCCATCAGAGGCCCAAATGCTGCACCTTTATCTGTTAAATGCCGAATGATTTTCTCTTAATTAAAATAAATGACCCATTTTTTCTAGGATTTGACCTTAGTATTAAACATAAAAGTTGTAGAAAATATTTTTATCTAATTGGTATTCAAAAATTAAAAATTAACTCTATGTCTAGGTACCTCAAAATATTGTTGTAACTTTAAAATTGACGCTAGAACAATTACACAAATTTGGCTAAGTATATGAGTAACATGTCACATTGTGAGACTTGAATATATGGATTTAGAATGAATTATGTGAATGATTGGTGTATAAAATTGACAATTTGATGAATATAAAATATGCCGATAGGCTAAATTCAAGTCACATAAATTATAACTTATACTTTATATACTTATACTCTATACTTTAGTGAGTTGTACATTGTGTTTTACCATGTTTAGATACTATGCTATAATTAGTTGTACACAAGAAGTATGCTACACATCATGAGCATTGTTGAACTTGCATCTTGATTTATCGGAATCTATTTTGTACCTGTCATTGTGGGTTGAGTTGTGTGGAAATCATTCCTTTTGTGGTCTTGAATCTGGGGCGTCCCTTGTTGCCAATTTTAAAAATTGATTTGGGAAGTTGTTATTAAGAAAAATGGGTTTATTATGAAAAGGAGTAAGGCACCGTGGGTTCGTCACTAGCCTTTTTAATTTCGGTAATTTAGACTTTTGGTTGACGCTAAACGAGCATTCTTGTCCTTAATGTGGGTTTTATGCGCATATAATTTGGTCAGAGGATTTGGAATAAAGATGGAGGGCTTGGAATAAAGATGTAACTAGGTGCCCCACGCCGTTGCCATTATGTAAAATGGGTGAGGTATGAAGCCAAGGTGAGCGTTTACTTTTTGCAACGAGGCAAGAATAAGTTTGGTGATCAGATTCCCATAAAGTCTACTTTGTAATTCTCAGCATGGAATTCATGTTATGGTTCTGGATGTTTGTCGGGTTAGGCCTTTGCACCTCATTCACTGGCATCATGCACTTGCACAATTATTTATATATATATGCTTACCCTGCTGTAAATGTTAAATTTATTTGCATCCCTGGCCTTAAATTGTATGGGGTGTTATACGATATGTATTGTAGAATATTTTGTTATGAGTTTGTTAGAAGGTTTAGGAAATTTGCTTATGAGTTTTGACAACTCATGGCATTCGTGCCACAGGTAAAGAAGGAGAGCTTTTTGAGGAAGTCATACCCAAAAGAGAAGGAGTTATCAAGGAACAAGGTGAGTGGCAGGATCCAGCCGATTCGATGTACGCAAATTGAAGAAATTGAAGACCACCCTTTTGTTCTTTGTTCAGTTTCCACTCGCATATTGTAATTTTGTTAAACTTTTTGGATGACTGTAATCGTTATGTATTTGGACAAATTTTGAACCTTTAATGATATAGTACCTATTACATGTAATTATGAATGCATGGCTAGAATATTTTTCTTATCTATACTTATGTATGTCCCGACGTGCCCGGAGGACGGGGCGTCACAGTTGGTATTAGAGCCTAGGTTTAGTGAACCTTCAAACCTTGGGAGATAGGAGATTACATGTTCTGTAGCATAGAAATTCTATAGAATGTCTATACTATTAATTTATCACATATAATTTTATCAACTTAAAATCTTTATCTTAGGATTTTCTCCATCTTTCTTTCTTTAGGATGGCGTCTGACGTAGAGGCGGCTAGAGAACCATGGGCAGCACCGAAACCAAAAGACTCAGACCCCGAGGAAGAACCTGCTGAAGAGCAAGACCCAATAGACGTATTTTCGTTAGTATGGATGTTTCTGGATGAGTGGCCAGTTCTGGAAGAAGAAAAGGTCGAGGAAGTGGAAGTAGATGAAGAACTAGATGAGGTAGGAAACGAGGCAGACATTGAAGAAGAGGATGGGGAGGGACTAGAGGATGGCGACGACGAGAACGAGGAGCAAGCCATCGCTTTCCTTTATGATCCACTAGAGGCACCCCACCAGAGCCAGATGATGAAGCAACGGACACAGCAATCTACTGGAGCCGCCAAGACTACCGTAAAGACTTTCGTGTTGGAGAACATGTGTATGTGAGAGTATTCCCTGAAAGGACGTGGAAATGGAAAAACCCTGAGTCTTTTTTGAGGTACATGGGACCACTAAGGGTGTTGGAGAGATGTGATGAAACAACCTATTGTCTGAAGGTACCACCAGGATTCAAGGAGCTATTAGGGGACAGGATGGATGCAAGGTGGATGCAGACGTAGAAACCTAGAGACAAGAGAGGAATCATCAACCCGCGCAACTCGACAATTGACTTTAACAGTCTGGAAACGTACCTGGAGATACCAGTTACCATAATCAACAGGGCTCGCATGGGGTCGGAGGACTTTTGGCACATGGAAGTGCAGTGGCGCTGCTATGATATCTACGAGGCGACATGGGTGCGTGACTCAATTATTCGCTACTTCTATCCCATTTGTTTGTCTAGGCTTTAGCACGTTAGGTGTTGTATATTTCCTTCGTTGGATAATGTATGTGTGTTTTGCGAACTCTTGAAAAAAATAAACTTTGGAATGGTTGTGTTTGAATGAAATGAAAATGTTCATTATTAAATTCTTCATAAGTTATCTCATAATCTCAAACTAAATTTCATAAGACCCTAAAACATAAAGACAATTAAGAATGGAAACAACTCCCAAATCTCAACACTCTCTTAGGACAGCTAATAGATGATCAAACCACTGACAAGTTGACTAACCCTTGGACGATAAAGCACTCGGAGTAGTCTAAGTTTTACGGAAACCACTGTTAAAATCCCGTAACTTCACCATTATGAGTTTCTTCTCTCAAACCCTTGTATCAACTCTTATACCCGGTTAAAATTCTTTACTTATCTTTCCTTCTAATAACACTGGTCCTCAACAATGCCACCCAGTATCATTTGTAGGTAATCCTTCTCCACCCAATGTCTTGTTAGTAACCTTATTGGGAATTTCATCCTAAAAAATACCATTATCCTTGAGTTTTCATTGTTGAGCTATTCTTAGATGATGACTAGTATTCACATTTGATTATCCATCAATGCAAGTCATCATCCTTGGACTAACTCTTTGTTCGTAGAACTCAATGTCATTTCTTTAGTCCCGAACATCCGATATTGCCAAGATCCTCTACCACCATTTGTCTTCCCCTGACTTCAATACTACATCCAACAGAAGCAGTTTTGTAAACTCTTGAAATCCCAACATGGAGAGTTGACTTAGATGCTTGAATTGAAATACGTTAGGCCGACGTAACTTCAAGACAAATATCTAGTTTGGCTACCTGTCTCTTAAACGTATCTTTTGTCAAGGTCTGATATTGCACAGATTGGTCCCATGAACATTCTCTCTGTAATATTCATTAATTGCTTATCACTTTTCTCCAATGCATCTAAGCTTCAATTGACCTCTCAACCTGGGTCAACGTTGATCGCTTTAACTGTGACCATTTGCCTTAATTCAACCTATCCCTAAACCATCTGGGTTCCACCCTAAGTTACTCTAACCCCAGTTATGTCTTGTGCTTATGCCATTTGAAATCCTCATCTAAACGCTTAGCTATTCACTGCCTTATGATCACCTTTTCTGAAACCAGTAAAATTGAACTGACCATCCTTATCAAACTCCACGCATGTTTTTGCCAATTGATCTTCAAAACCTTGCCCTGTAGGTTTGTGAGTGATGACGATCGTCAGAGTATTACGTTATTAGACTTAGCGCTTTCACGAGAAAAAAAAACTAGGACAATGCACGGGAATCTCTTAACACCTCTTCGAATTGTGGGGCAATCTTCCCTCAACATTACGACTTAAAATACCGTCAACGTCCATGTTTAACAAAGCATTGAAGACCGGGACCCCCGACTGCAAGAATGGTTAAGTAAGGGTCTATTCAACTAACTACATCTTTTTAAAGGACCTGACAAGTAGAATTATGCCATCAGTAACCTACAGATAGGAACAACAGTTTCACACCAAGGGACTCACGATGCCACCATGTGACAGAATTCAGACTTCTCCAGACTAGTTCATAGCAGATCCACACACCCAATAAATCGGAAAGCAAAGGGATTCATACCAATAGTGGGGAAGTGGAAGATAAGAGACAACCTCAAGCTTAAGATACCCTAGTATGCAAACAAATGAAGAATACCTCTATGCATCAATATTCATGACGGCTTTTCCCACCAAAATGTTAGGATCCAAATCCTGCCATCCCCACCTTCAATGAAGAATTTTAACGACAACCATGTGCATCAAGAGCCGAACGAAGAATTAACCATCAAACCACAATGGATTATGTGACTCGATATTTGCCTCAGACATACCTTTGCTCACATTCACTTTACCCTAGAGTGACTAACCACCTAAGAAAAATGATATAGTCAATGGAAGAGACCTCCAAACCCTACATACTAGCACGTGAAAGACAACAGCAGAAGCTAAAAGAAATGGTACAACACTTGGAAAGACTAGAATAGGAACGAAAGCATATGACTACGGACTTCGTCACCAGGATTGTCAAGATTGCCTTAAGAGCACGATAACATTTGAGTCATAATGAATTACCTCACTAAGGCCGCTCACTTTCCATTGGTTAAACCTCACGACACATCGGTAGCTACAAGCAAAAAGTGCATCCGTGAGATCTGCATCAACATGAGTTTCTATTATACCCCACCGAGACCCGCATCTCCCCTTCAGATGAATGGGTAATCCGAACGTACGATTTTGAACCGTCAAAGGCATGTTAAGAGTATGCATAAGGAAAATTAAAGAAAACTCTTATCTTTGGTCAAAATCTGCTTACAACAATTGCTCATGAGCTAGCTTTCACAATCGTATGAGATTTGCGTGTGAACAATACTGCAAGTTATCAATGCACGAACTAGAAACAAAAAGGACTAATTGGTAGGAACAGATCTTAGCTATCCAACAAAGTGACACCAAAATCTAAAATAGGAAATCACGTAGAGTCTAGAATAGTAGCCATGTTTTAACAGTTTTGTAATTCCGTGCAATCTATGTTAGGGTTGATATACTGAAAATCATATTTTTAGAATTTTATTTTATTTTAATAAAATTAATTTTTTATTTTTTGTGAATCTTTATGAGCAATGTATGTGTATCATTTCTTTGATATGCATGGATGCCAAATATTCTGTATAGTATTTAATCTGGTGTGTATAGTACGACTTGCACACAGAAGATCAGATTTTAGATTCTTACTGTTAGATCTAGGCAACCCAAGAGGGGGTGAATTGGGTCTTTTCTAGCAATAAAAAATTTAAATCTTTTGTAAAAAATTTTTAATATTGCAATAAGGCAGGGTATGGAAGTATATAATCAATGCAAATATTAAAAGATAAGGGATAGAGAAATAGAACCAGACACCAGGGATTTATAGTGGTTCGGCTTTATCCTAGCCTATATCCACTCCTAAAGATCTCCCTTGAGTATTTTCACTATCCAGAATGCTTTCGGGTGTATTCCAAGCCTTTACAAGCTTCAAGATTTCACTTGAGCTATCTGAATGTTTACGGGCACATTCACAAGCCTGTTA
>JAOTRH010124405.1:0-14608 GCA_034768845.1 Heliamphora exappendiculata
AATGACATGCTTCGATGATTTTGAAAATTCTTATTAATTTGTATTGCTTTCAGGCCAATTCTTTGCTTGAATGACAACCTTCACAAAAAAGTGCAGGTAAATTGATGTTACCTGCTAATGACATGCTTAGATGATTTTGTAATTACAAAAAAAAGAGTTAAGATAGGATTTGATTGCTTTCAAAAAAGTTGAGACAGGATTTGATTGCTTTCAAACAGGAATCTTTGGTACACATGTGAAGTATATTGATTTCATTTCCTCTACGAAGAGTTCAAACTTGAATCTTATGCATTATTCATCAATCTGTCTATTGTAGCTTCATGAATCTTTAGCTGAGCTGATCTGTTAATTATGGGTTTGTTCTTATTAATCTTCTTATTTCCTTAGCTCTCGGCTCTAGGTCTCCGTGTTCAACCAATTTATTTCCTATGCTCATGATTTTCTGCCGAACTCAAACAGTTGATTATGGGTTTGTTCTTGGAGATGATTACAGTTTTTAATGGGAATGGGTGAGAAGTTTGAGCAAGGGCCATTTTTATCTATTTGAAAAATTGGATAGGTGGTTTTGTTGGGATTTTGAAATCCCAACAGGTTTTACAATGATTTTACAGTGTTTATCTATCTTTTTTTTTTCATTTTGGTCTGGGTTGATAAACAATATCAATAAATAGGAAGAAGACGGTGATGAATTTGGTTTGAAATTTAAGTATATATGATTTAATGAAGAAGACGCATGGAAGGAAACAAACTTGAATTTGGTTTGAAATTTAAGTATATATGATTTAATGAAGAAGACGCATGGAAGGAAACAAACTTGAAGGGCCCACCAAATCACCAAAATCTCAACCTGATTTCGGAATAGGTGTGAACTGATAGGTGGAATATGAATAGTTGCAAATTGGGACTTAATGGATTGATTTACTGCAACTATTTGGCAAATTCATGGTTTTTGGGATTACTCACTACTTGGATTGAGTTATTGTGAATGTTTGGAAAATCAAGATTTTTTGGTTTAGTGCTTCTGATTTATTGTGCTTTGAAATGATATTAGTTCATATTGTATAAAATGGTATTAATCATCTTATAAAATGGTATTAATTTCTGAATTTGGTTTAAAATGGTGTTAATCATCTTATACATGATTAAACACATATTTATTTAATTTATAAACATAGTAGACAGTACAGTGGAGTCCGGTGTTTGGATTTAGCATAAACTGACTTTAGCATATATTTCATAGATTGGGTTTTATTTTGATCTTATGGATTGAGTTTTTATTGAACTAATTTATTATTTTTTACTACTAAGTTGTCATTTGCTTCTAGAATAAAATACGTTAGTGATGTCTTAATTCATTCTATCTAGGGATAGTCATTTGGTTAGCATTGTCAAATCAAATTAATGTTTTTACTTCTAGAAGAAGAAAAAAAATGATCTACACTTGTTGTCTCTTTAAACCAAAAAAAATTAAAAAAATAGATCTAACCACATAGTTCCCTGAATGATTTGTGAATTGGCCAATGGTTTGCTTTAATATGTGATACATAGGTTTTACACAAGTTTTGATGCGCAAATTTTCAGGTTGATTCTTGCTTTTATATATTGGTTAAATTCGTAAAAAAAAACTCCACCGATTGATTGTCAAGAAGTTTATCTTACTAGTATTTCTTTTTTTCTTTTTTTTCCTTCTTCTTTTCATACTGTAGGGTTTCGATCATGCGTGATGACCAATTTACTTAAGAGGATTCTCAAGCCTTGGTTCCCAAGAAGCTTAAGCACCATGAAGTAAACTCTAGCTATCAATTTATGTCATTGTTTATGGCTTAACTAATGAAATCTTTTATTCTTTTTTTTTTTTTGTAAAATCTTCCACGTGTTGCACTGGGCTATATTATTTCATCTTAACTTTAGTTTTGGTCTAAACTTTCTAAAACTATGGCTTTCTAATATGTTTTTAGTAATAATTTTCAAAACTTAGTTTCTACTATGATATGAGGAGCAGCGTTTTGTTTTGTTTTGAGTTAACCCCAATAATTAAACTTTAAGCAGTTACTTTTTCTTTCCCGTGATTGCTAGGGGACCGAACAAAATAACTAGTAAGAAAAATTTATATAATAAAACAGGGCACAATTTAAGCCTTAATTCTAAAACCACCATGTTCCCCTAACTTCCATGATAGCTAAGAATTGATTGCAGCAGTTTAAGCTTGCTGATTTATTTCTCTCTTAAAATTTGTAGTTCCGTTAATTTTTCTTATCATATACTCTCTTTAATTCATGTTTTTTAATGATTTCCTAGGTTTTTCACCACACTATCGAGATTCAATTCGGACAATAACTCTATGCTTGCCCCTTTTCCTCTGCAATTGCTCCACCCACCAACTTCATGGATTTTTTTTAGATTTGTTTCTTTCATTCCTTGAATTTAAAAAGAATTACACATAGTGTGCATGATTACTACTGAAAATGGAGAGAAATAGGGAGAAGTGGGTGTCTAGGTGATGTGGGGGAGAAAAACGTGTGATGTGAGCATGTTGTTGATTTACTTGTTTTTCTATTTCACATCTTAAATATATTTTGTTCTTGATTCTCTTGAAACTCAAAAAATGTATGACAAGGCATGACAGGGTTTCAAAACATGTTCACACCATGTTTAGGATTTAATTCGTATGGATATTACTAACTATTGGTTAGTGATAAGAATTTAATTCGTTCTCTATACACTTGAATTTTCATTTGGAGTATCATTTTTGCAGAATTTGGTATAGTACATTCGAGAATGAATATTTATCCGTAAAATGGTTTTACAATTTAATCCAAATGTTTAATAGTTTACAACTTTCTATGCTTAGCTTGGTGTATTTTACAGCTTGCGTTTACATATTTGGTGATTCTCTCCCCCTAGCTGAGAATTTTAACTTTGTTTTTGTTATTATATAGATTTGTGTACACTGTGTTGATTTGGATACTAAATTAATTCTATTAGTTATGTTTTAGGTTGGATTAACTTGATGCAGACTATTTACCAATTTGGTGATATTTATTATTTTCTTGATATTGTTTGAGTTTAAATCACAAGTTTTGACACCAATTAACTTTGTTAATGAACATTCAATTTTCTTATTGATTCTTTTCTGGTACGATTGTTGAGTGAAATGATTTAATGTTGGAATAAATTTTTATTTTTTCATGTGAATTTTAAATATATGATAATCTTTATGCATCAAGAGGTTTTGATCTCTATTGAGTCTTTGCTTGGTTAATTGCTTTTCTTTAGGCCATTTAATTTATGCATCAAATTGTCCAATTTCATGCTTGATAACAAGCTGAAAGATATGAACACCACTTAAAATGATCTATTGATTTAGCTTTCTATTACATTGTTGTCCGCTCAATTACTATAATTGATTTGTTTGGAATTGCCTTTATCAAAAAAGTGTGGACTGATTTTTGTACTCAAAGTGAGTTGGTTGATTAATTCTTGCTTTTAGTTTCTGAATTTCACACTGATGTTTGATTGTCAAATAGAACATTTGTAGTAAATTCTATAGATCGATTTATTTTTTCAATTTTTATGGTATGAATAATTTTTTTACTTTATTTGTCATAAGATGTTCTCATATTTATGTTTGTTATTTTAAATTAATTTATTACAATTATTTCTAAAGGCGCGAATGATACCAATAAAATTGCTAATAGTGCATGAATGATGCCAATAAATTTGTTTAAAATAGGATTTTTCATTTATATGTTATAGTTATTAACAGTGAATCGAAAGGACTGATGTGAGTTTTTTGGTTTTAATTGTTTTTGACAACTCTCTCTCCATTCACTTCTACACAGGTTGTTGTCGTTGTTGCCGTTGTTGCTGTCTCTACCACGGTTAGCCGTCACCATAGGTTCTCTCTCCCTTTCCTCTCTCTCCCACTCTTTCTTTGCCCTATCTCTCATCCCTCTCAATAGGGTTCTTGGTTTTCCCTCTAGCGCATTTTTTGCTCTTCTTGATGCATTGTAAGGCTTCTCTAGGTGTAATACTCAATAAAATGGGATTGTGGTTTGATTTTTCCCCAAGCATTTTGCTCTTAAAGAAATTCATATTAAAAAAATTCTACTTCGTTGAAGTGCGTGTATAAGATTTTTTGCTTTCTTTTCATATGTTATTGATTTTCAAACAGTCCAAAGTTTAAGAAAATAAATGTTTTAAAAAAGAAAAAAAGTGTGATTTTTTTAGGCTTTACCTAGGAAGCATTGATGTGTTTTTCTATTTGTATTTATGTTTTGATTGTCATGTTTCATGGGTATAGATTACTTTTTTAAGGATAATTTAAATTGACGGGTTGGCTGGACGGGGTGTTTTGGATCTGTTTGAAGAAGAGTTAGAGTTGATTAAGCCTTTCGAATTAAATTTCCAAATATACTTTGAGTTTTTTTTGTCTTATATTGATTTTAATCCCGTGACTTTGTAGGGATATTATTTTCCAAACATTGTTTACTTTTAGAGTTGGTTTGATTAATTTTTTTATTAGAGGTACCTCTTTCAAGCATGTACAATTTTTTCTTATGATTTTTTTTTACATTTTTTTGGGTAATTTTTTTTGTGCATTTTTGTTGTGTGGAAAACAATGATTTTTCTTTAGCCTTGATTGTTTTATCTTTATACAAATACGTGTATAATGACTTAAAAGTATTAATATAACCGACCTAACCTAAGGTGGTGGTTGTAATTACTTGACAGATTAGAAAAACTAGAGAAACGAGAACTTCTTCATTTCTCTTTCCCTTGTTGCTCATTTTGTGCTACCAGTTTTTTTTTTAAAATTGTTTGCTTTTTTACTCTATATTTATTGTTTTCTTCAATTTAAAGTTTGTTAAGATGAATAATTCGAAGGAAAAAAGAAAAAAAAAACATGTTGATGTTCTTCATTTTGAATGAATTACAGGCTACAAATAAATTATATCATACTGCAAGGCTTTTAAAAATAAAAAAAAAACATGTTGGTATACCTTATTCATTCATTAGTTTTTTTTAATTTTATTTGCAAAGAGAATGTGAGTAATTGTTTTTGGGTTTAGAATGACGATTTGGTTTGGAAATGTTTATTATTTGAGATCTTATAATAAATTTGAGTTGTGAAGATAAAGATTATCTCTTAGTTAGCTTGATAGAATTAATTTTGTTAAATAAAAATTATGGGATTAGTCATTTGGTCAACTTTTCTAATTAGCATGAGCTGTGGATGTTGTTTGGTTAGCTCTCTCTCTCTCTCGTACATATTTGGGTTTGCTATCGCATGGGATCATATGGAATAAAAATAAGGGTTTGCTAAAGCCAATAAATACTCGAATTTATGAAAGTAAAAGTATCTATTTTTCAACATTGTAAAAATCTCTACTGCCCATATGAGTAAAAATACACTATAACAGTACATTAGAGTTAAGGATTTGAGTTTTTTTGATATCATTCCATTTGACCATTAGAGTTAAAGATCTAAGTTAAAGATCTAAGTAATAGCACATAAGTTTTTTTGATATCATTCTATTTTGATATCATTCCATTAGAGTTAAAGATCTAAGTTCCCATATTAATTGATTAACTTCTAAAATTATTGTGAAATAGATCTTTTGAAATTATTAAAATAGAATTTAATTTTGTAGAAATTCTTGGTAATGGTTAAGCGTTAAAACTTTCTTGATTGTCATTTTATAATTTAATTGTTATGAAGAAGTTTTGGGAATTTGTAATATTTCATATTTGATGTCATTATAAACTTTTGAGATTAATACCACCTTGGACCAGATTCACTATAAGTATTTAGTAAACATAAAATCACATTTAGAGTTTGCCATAGTTAGCATCCTTAATGTTGATGAAATTCTATATGTGATAGTTACGTGTGGTTATTTGTAGTTTGTTTAAATTTCATCGGAACCTTAAATTTCGACCTTTCTTTTTCTTCTTCATTGGGTTCATCATAGTAGTTTTGGGAACTTAGATCTTTTTGCTACAAATTTCAAAATTTATGATCTAGCAAGGATTGGTGGGGTTTTGCTGAGTACAAGCAACTATTTTTATCATGAATTTGTTATATAGATTAGTGGATGAATGGATGTATTATTTGATTTTATTACAGGTTATTTGGTAAATTTATCAATGATTTTACTACAGGTTACAATTTGCTTTGATTGTAGTTAACATGTTTGAAGTGTTTTTATAAGGTAAGAAGACGAAGTATTAAATGATTCATCACCAAAAGAAAAAATTTAAAAAAAAGGCTGAATAACTACAATGCAAATTTTAAGTTGGTTAGTAGTAAGGGGGTCATTTTAATTTGCTTCAAATTGCATTAGTTAGTTAAATTTAAGTTAAGTTGTTTTAGTTGAGTTCACCTCCGTGTTTTGGTCAAAATTTTGAGTTTGGTTACATAGGTGCTTATTTTGTATTTGGTCACTAATCAGAAATGAAGGGAAGAATTGTTATATTCTTAATGTGTGTTTTATCATTGATCGGTATAAGAAATGCTGAATTATTATATTTTTATTGTGTTTTTATTGAATAAGAATTGTTGCCTTCCCGTATCTATGTTTTGTCCCATTGTAACTTGCTATACATGTGCCATTTTAACATGCGCATCTCTATGTATGCTGAACGCAGTAACATTCTTAATTGATTTATTACAATTGATTTCTGTAGGCGTGGTACAAAAAAATTTATTGAATTTAGGCAGTTTTGTGTGACACTTACTGTATTTTTTCTTCTTTTTTGTTTTTTGTGTTGAATAACTTCATTTAATGCTTTGCTTAGTGGATTTTAAATGTATGCATTAGAAGTTAGGATGATTTAATTTGAGTTGTGGTTTTATTGTTGAGATTTAGGCAGAGATTGCGTATATTGCGTTGTTTGATTTTATTATAGGTTATTTGGTAACCGGTCGAACCGTTGAATTATTCGAAAAATAGAAAAAATTCTGTCAATTTATTTTAAAGTTTAATAATTAGAATAATTTTCTATTTCTTTTTTGTAATTGGTTTATACTATTGGTTTCAAATTGAAAGTTTTAAATGTATGCATGAGAAGTTATGATGGTTTTAATTGAGTTGTGGTTTTGTTGTTTGAACCAGGTAGAGTCTGTGTATATTGCGTTGGTTGATTTTATTACAGGTAATTTGGTAAATGGTCAAATTGTTATATTATCTGAAAAATATAGAAAATTTTGTTAATTTTTTTAAAAAGTTTAATACTTACAATAATTATCTATGTATTGTATTTTTTTTTGATTTAGTGTCTCTTAGTATGGGTTATTCATAGTAATATGAGACTTTAAAAAATTATTAAAATGCACGAGTAATTTCAAAAAAAAATCGTGGTAGTATCTTTAAGTACGGACAATATCTAGTATATATACATACATGATACAAGCACCTCATATTTTATTTTATATTTTTTTATTTATATAAATTATAAACTAATTATTTAATAATTTTGAAATACTTATGTGCTATTACTTATATAGTATTTTTATTTAATCATGTAATAAAAAAATAAAAAAATGCATCATTTAATGTACATTAATATTTTTTATTTATTAAAAATATTACACCGTGATCTGAAATTTTGCAATAATTTTCTAGCGCGTGTTCCACTTCATCACTTAGAGTACAACCCACTACGAAATGGCATGAAAGGAGAGATGAAATTAAGTGTGGATTAAGGGCATGCTTTGAGAGAAAAAAAATGAGAATGTTAAATAGTTTAGACAAAAAAAAAAATATATTTTATATTTATTTGTGTTTGGATTAATTATTGGTATTAGACACTCAATCCTTTAGAATGCGTGTGGGTGGAGAGGGGGTGAGATAGGGAGAAAAGAAGATATTAATGTGAATAACAATTTTACTTTTTAATTTTAATTTTTGTAACATTTTTTGGTTTTTTTTTAAAAAAATAATTAAATTTTTTATATTTTTATTTTATTTGATTAAGTGTCTTTGAAATAGTTATTATTGATATTCTCATATCCTTTTTTTAATTTTTTAACTTTGTGACCTTTTAGATATTTTTTGTTCTATTTTGGTATCTGAGTTAGTTACGATGAAGTTTTAATATCAACCTTGGGGTGTTTGACAAAATTTCAGTTGTTAATTTTTAATTTTTTGTTATTAATTTTATTTATAAATTATAATTTTTTTTTTCTAAACACTCACAATTTCAATATAAACTACAATTCAAAAATTATTAGTTTAAGTAATATCAAATACCCTACTTATATATACTTTGCAACTTTATTAAAAGATTTCTTATTTTTTATTTTTTCCAATTCTGAAATTGTCTATGTTGGAATTAATGTTTATTTTATTCATATATTTATTACATTAAGGTTTTGTTTGTTTCGACGTAAAATATTTTATCATGAAAAATATTTTACATGTAAAATAATTTTATAAAATTTATTTTCTTTATTTGTATTTTTTGGTGTTTGGTTAATATTTGAAAAATGAGAATAAAATATGAAAATGACCAAAAGCAGAAAGATTCGGACGAAAAATTTCGAAAGAATTGTGAAAATGATCTGTCTCTCATTTCTTCATTTTATTTGTTATGAGAATGACTAAATGGACAATGATTAAATAAAGATTCTAAATGTATATTTCAAAATTAACTTACGAGTTAATTTTTTATAAATTAAATTTATTCTAAAGAGTAAAATATTTTATTAAAAAATATATTTTACATGTGTTATTAGTCAAATAATAAAAATTAAATAAAATATTTTATATAAAAATATTTTACATTAAAATATATGGAGCCCAAAATATCATATTTATTTATTTGACTTCCTCTTAGTGCAAGTCATTAATTATTTTCCTTATTTCTCCGAGTTCCTTCAGCTTAGTACAAGAAACTCCCTACCCCTCCCCCCCTCCCCCCAAATAGCGCCGTGTCGATCCGAAGTGATCACGGCCATCGATTAAGGATATAGGAGCAATATCAACCGTCTATCTTGCGGGGAGGTTGACTAAATCTTACGAAAGCTTGTGGAGGACCTTTTTGAGATTAGGGGTCAAAAAACACAAAAGGCAAAGCCATGCTAGTTGGTCCATTGCTAACTTGAGAGAGTGATTGCTATTTGGTAACAACTCAACTAGTTATGGAAAATTGTTAGGCAATGTGGGAAATAGAATTTTACATTATTCAGTCAAAGGTTTTCAATTTTTTTTTATAAAGTGTGATATATTCTTTACACATTAAGAGATTTTTTTTTAAGTGAAAGGATAAAATTGTGTGTGCCTAAGTGACGAAAATCAAATAAAACACAAAATTCATAACTTTTTAATGTGAGATTATATCTCTTTACAGACAATATTAAATATTTAAAAATTAAAATTAAAATAAATAATTGTATTATTATTATTTTAATTATTTATTGAAATAAGTATAGTAAAATTACTTTTTTGAATTTTTACAAATGCAAAAAGACTTGGAGAGAGAGGGAGAAAAAAACTACATAAATGCTCTTATTTTATAATACTAATATTAGCTCCAAAAAAACAAATTCGCTAAGTAGTTTTACTTTAAAATATTAAATATGGTTAGTTTAGAAAAATTATGTGAGACAATTTTTTTTTGTTCTCTAATATAAAGTTATAAACTAACCAAATGAGACAGAATAGAAATGATATTTTTTTAATTTCTTCTATTTTTCCAAATAATATGAACAAAAAATACAATATTTATTTCTCTTTTTTTCTTTTATTACTTAAATATCTTTTTACTTTTCTCTCCTTGATTTCCAAACAAATTAGAAACTATCATTTTATGTGTTATTGTCTATATTGTGTTTTCACTTAATAATAGAACAAAAACTAGTGCCAATACAATAATTTTAATCTACCTTTATTAAGCACGTAGAAAATAAAAAATGACCCAAAATATATATCAAATTTTTTTTATTTATGGAAAATATTAGGTAAGAAATAGCTACCTAATAGTTCTCCCAAACCGGGGTCAGTGTGGTGGGCGGATTAAATGATTTAATTTTTTAATATATTTTTATGATCGAAGTCGTTCACTATGTAAAGCTTGTTGAATTTATTTTCATATGTAAAATAAAGTTTTTCGATATAAGTATCTTAGTGATTGGTTAATATCAATATCTATAAATAATTGAATAGTAATTATAATTTTATAAAAAATAGTTAAAGAAATGTTAACCGATCACTTAGATATGATATTGGTGTTGGGAGACAAACCAACGCCAAAATAATATATATATATATATATATATATATACACATATATATATATATATGCTCGGTGATCCAGAAAATACATCTTTATTAACTTTCAACAATTACAATAATCTGAAATTACAAAAAAATGAAATAACAGAAATAACATGAATAGAATTTGCAAACTGAGTCCTGCAAACGCAGTTTCTTTAAGAATGATTCACCGCCTACTGAGGGTGTTGTAGGTTTTTCACTGGCGTCACTCTCCCAGGATAAAACGGCTACACGGTCGTTGGAACACCACCAAGGATCGGCTACGAACGTACTCCGTCTGTCTTTCTCTCTCTTACAGCTTGCAAATGAGTTGTATCTCTCCTTTCTCACCTCTACTGTCTGTTTTTCTCTTTTCTGTCTCTTCTTTCCTCTGCCTCTGCCTCTTCTTCTTGCCTCTGAATACTGAAAGATGACAGCATATATAGGCCTTCCATCATTGAGGGGATTACAGAAAAATTAATAGCCATGAGTGGTATTGATTTCTAGAATTCAATTACCAATTGAATGGTCAATCCAATTGTAATTGAATTCTGCTATTGAATTCCATTCAGGAATTCAATGACCAATGAATTCACAAAATTTCAACAATTAGTTTGATTCATTTTTTATATGAATAACAAATTCAACGAGCTCTACATAATAAATAAATTTAATTATAAAAATATATTTAAAAATTAAAATATTTAAGCGCGCAGTACGTTGTGGTGCACATTGATTGTTGTGCAAGAAAGACCTAATATAATCACTAATGAATAGAAATAGACAGATGTTACGTGATTCGGCAATTTTCTTACGTACACGTGCAGCAGAATTCAATAAAAAAAACGATTATAAGTCACTCAACTCTCACAAATTCTTCCATTCAAACAACTTGCACACACTAATTATCTGAACATATAATTATATTTATAGGAGAAAACAAAGACCAAATCTAATTTTACTTGTGCTAGTCGAGTTTAAAACTAATTAAATTTGTGCAAATTTACATTCTTTAGAACTCTTCAAAAAATAAATTAATGTAGTTAAAATGTAATAACATGATAAATTAAAAGTCTACCCCAACTCAAATAAAATTTGAACCAAAATTCCTAACATTGATGGGCAGCGCAGACCTCTTCCTAGCTAGTTCTCCCCACCTGATCTTTGGAATCCAATGAACATGCCACGTGTTGCTCGATCTTGACAGGCAGTTCTTCCTCATTCGCACATGGATGATATCATTTTCTCCCATGAGGTCTGAAAACTTTTATCACCATATGGTCCATATCCTGAAGTTTTTGTCTAATTTCCATATTTTCAGTTCAATTGCAAGTTTTCTGCCTAATTTATTGGGAAGAAGTCAAAATATTCCCCTTGAATCCAAATGGTGTTTTGTCCTCTGCATGCAAATGCATTTCCATTCCATACACTTAACCAATACCATTCCATCTCTTATTTCATACCCTCTAATTTCATAGCTTTTTTGGGGGTTTAAAATGTTCATATAAATGTACATCTTTTATATTTATATATATATATATATATACGTACTAAAATTTTGAACACACGCAATACATGTGCAATTCAAATAAATTTAAAATATAAAATACAATTTATTCTAATACATTACCTATAATAATTTCTAAAAAAATACCAAGTTTTCATATCATCTTGAGTCGCCTTCTTATACATCTCCCAATATCTCATAATAGGCTATGTTTTTGCTCTCTTTTGGCACCCTTCCAAACATCTTTTTATTCAATTCCATCTCTCATTGACCAAATATCTTATTCTTATCGATATCTTAATCGCAAAACTTCTTTAATGCAATCAAAACACTTACATATATAATACGTAAACAATTCGAGAAAGAAAATTTTAAAAAGTAGACTCACAAATCACAGCAGAGATAATTTTTTTTAAACGAAAAAACGGTGTAAAATGAGTGAGAAATCCTAAGAAAAATATATATATCTCTCTCTTTTTCTCTCTCTCTCTGTTGCAAAACTTGTGTAACTGAATGCAAAAATATAAAGTATTTTTTACATTTTAATCATTACAGTTAAAAAATGGAAGGTTAAATATTTAATAAATAATAAATATTTTTTGGGTAATTTAAAAAATAAAAAAATTGTGAGTGAGTTCTATCTTTGTGTTCACACCAAATGAGGTATTTACATATAATAATAGTATAAAAATCTACATAATAAAATAAGGGAGATTTTTTAAAAATGTATTCTCTCATAAACATATATTTTGATTGAATAGGTAAGATTAGTTTAAAATTACATCCAACAATCAAAAATCCATCGGCCATCTTAAATGTCTATATATGCATAATAAAATAAGAGAGATTTTCTTAAAATATCTTTTATCTCTTAGACTTATATTTCGATTGAAAGGTTTAGATTTGTTTAAAATTACATCCAACAATCAAAAATTCATTATAGCCAAATAAAATTTTTCTCTCTTTAACGTCTATATCTATATAATAAAATAATGAAGGTTTTCTAAAAATATCTTTTCTCTTCTAAACGTATATTTTAATTGAATAGTTGAGATTAGTTTAAAATTACATTCAACAATCAAAAATTCATCCCGCCAAAATATAAATTCTCTCTTTTAATTGTCTATATTTATATAATAAAACAAGTAAAGTTTTGTAAAAATGTTTTTTCTTTCTTTACATATATTTTGAATTGATAGTTGAGATTAGCCTAAAAATACATTATACGATCAAAAATATATCCCAAAAAAAATATATCATCTATCTATTAGACATATAATCTGAATGAACAGTTAGAATTGAATATATGAAATTTAATGGCTAATATTAGTCTAATTAGGTTTCTTTATCTAGCTTTCACTACACACAAATGCACTTTTCTTAACTTTTTTTATCTTTTATTTTAAAAAGTATGTTTAGATACGGGCAAATTCTAGGATATATACAATACATATGCATAATTTGACAAATTAAAAAAGCGAAAAAGAGTACAAAGTGGGTGATTTGAAAGGGGAAAAAAGAAGATAAAAGTGAATGATTTGAAAAGGTTGAGGTGGATCACATGGAATGATATCTAAGTTGGAACATCTTAATATTTTAACATTACAGATACAAATATAAATCTAATTATATTGTAAAATATGTATTTTTAAAAAAACTAACAAAAAATGATTGGATTTTAGCTTCACACTAGCTGATGTGTTCTTTTTTAAAGTAAATGTTATGTATACTAAAAATTGCATTAAAAATGCATTAATTACTTGCAAGTGTAGTGAGATTCGCACCAATTGTTGATGGGAATTATCAACATTTTTAATTAATAATGCTACGGTAACTATTTATTGTAATTACATTTGAGTATCACATAATATTTTATTTTATAAATAATGTTTAAAAATAAAAAATAAATTTATAAAAAAACATAAATACCACACAAGACATCACATCGTGCAATTCACCAAATGGCATTACTCTTCTTAAATACACATATAATACAATGTACATACATACCATTATTACTCTTACAATAACATTTTATAAAGATACAAGAGTAAATAATGTAAGAGTATGGTAGCTTAAAACCACTCTTTGACCAAACGAATTTTTTTTACCTGTGTGACTTAGGGTAAAAAAACAAAAAAGGTACCTAATTTTAAATCATATTTATCAAACAAAGCCTCAATATACACACTCTCTTGAAAAAGTCTAATTCTTTTGGATTATGTTTGAATCAGAAACATGGCAAGGTAAAAGAAAGAAAATGAGATTGTGAAGTTGATTTTTTCCCCTCTTCTTTTTTACTTTTTCTTCTTTCTGCAATTCTCTCCACAAATTCAAGTTGCTAAGGCTACATTTAAGATGTTTAAAATTCAAATTTTTTTTGTTTTTTTTTTTTTTTTTTGTTTCATTTGGGAAAAGAGAAAAATAAAAAATTACATTATTTTGAATGAATTTTACTTTTTTACTTTTAAGTTTATTTGAGTCTTTTGTGACGGTTTTTTGGGTTTATTACCTGTTGAAAAAAAGACTTTGACTTTTTATTAGACATTAGTCATTTCACATAATATGAAAGCTAGATCAATAAAAATTCACCGCAAGAAAAAACGCTTTTGGCGACCATAATTTTGGTCGGCAAATGTCATTATTTAGTCGCCAAAAACTTTTACCGACCAAATATTTTGGTCGCCAAAAGACTGTCGGGAAAGACTTTCAACGACTAAATTTTTGTTGGTCGGCAAAGTCTAGACTTTTGCCGACCAAAATTTTAGTAAGCAATAGATACCTTCTCCGACAAATAAATTTCGTCGCCAAAGTATTTTGGTCGGCAAAAGTGTTGATTGGC
>JAOTRH010124416.1:0-14607 GCA_034768845.1 Heliamphora exappendiculata
ATCCAGTTGATGTACTTCTCTTGTTTTGAAACTATATGAATTCTTGTTTTTGCGTAAAACATTTTTAAATTTTTTCTTCTATTATCCTATTTTCTATTACTGTTTATAATTTGAAAACAACACAATTTCACTATGCTACTTTCTCCAACTCTTTCCATTTTTGCATATCCAACTTACCCCGCGCGCACACACAGGAGTTTTCAGCCAAAAGTCTACAAAAAGAGTTTTTAGCCAAAAGTCTACAAAATTAAGTTTTAACGTACAAGATTCATCAACAAAATTTTTAACACGGGAGATTCAATCGCCTATAATACTGATAAATTTAACACAAACAAATAAATTTATATGTAATGCATACAAATAAATTTATCTGTCGTCTTATTTTATACAAGAAAGATAAATTTATCTGTGTTTTTTATACAGATAAATTTATTTGTCTTCTTATTTATGCAAGACAGATAAATATATATGTATGCCTTATACGTGTTTTGAAAATGTACGATATTCTGTATACATATAAATTTATTTGTATACTTATTTATGAAAGATTTTTCTATCCTCTTATTTATGCAAGACAGATAAATTTATCTATATGCTTATTTATGCATGACTTATCTATTTTTTTATTTATACAAGACAGATAAATTTATATGTGTGTTTTATACGTGTTTTGAAAAGGTACAGTGTTCTTTATACAGATAAATTTATCTATGTGCTTTATACATGTTTTGAAAATTTCTAAGATGTAACCGGACCTTGCGCGTTAAAATTTTTTATGGTGGATGAAAAATAAAATCGACGCTACGTTAAAGACCTAAGACTAATTTTTCAATAAATATATATATACACAAATTGTAAAAAGTTGAGAATTTCTACTTTACATTTTTAACCTTTTAACAGTTTTAAAAGAAAATACAAAAGATAAAAATATTAAATTACTTTTTAAAAAAATTATAAATAAAAAGTTACAAAAAGCTTAGCCAAATTGGGTATTTTTTTATTATCATAGTTTGTGTGTGTATATATCTATACTATTTAAAAGGAAACACAACAATTAGTTTTGAAGGGAGCTAGATTTTTCTATTCCAAATTTACCCTTATTATTCTATCAAATTTCTAAAATTCAATACACTTAACAAATAACTACAAATGCTAAAATAGTCTTAGTCTAAAAAAAAAAAAAAAAAAACTCCCCCACTACCTCACAGTTAACCAACTCTCCACACATCCTATTCCTACGGCTAACCAACTCTCTCATTTGAAACCAGTTTTGCATTATTTCCTAAATTCAACTCTCTCATTAGACAACAACGTTTTCCAAAGATAAAAACAGTTTCCATTTATTTCACATAGATTTTTTTTTTAAAAAATTCAATATAAAGGTAAAAAAATAGAATTTGTTATATTAATTCCTTTTATAGAAAAAAGTTTTTCAAAAACAGTCTTTTTAATTTTCTTTCACATGGAAAAAAGTTCTTTCACAAAACAGTTTCATTTTAAATAAAAAAAACAACTAAATCAAATTAAGCAATTTAATACAACCTATCTAAAAAAAACAATACCATTTAATATAACGAAAAATTTGTGTTATTTTAATTCTCTTTTCATATTTTAATTAAAAAACAAATTTTATTTTGCTAGCTATAATTTCACAGGAAAAAATTTTCTTTCAAAAACAGTTCTCATTTTAGTTACACAGGAAAAATAGTTCTTTTAAAAACAGTATTCATTTAAAATTTAAATTACAAAAAAATAGACTATACTATACTAATTTGTTTTTAGAAATTCTTTTAAAAACACACCGTTTATACTTTATTATAATTGCGACAACTTATCTGGATCAAACTCTAAACATGATAGTTATTTAAGCATGTAATAGTTAAAAGGTTCTTAACAAGATATTGTAAAATATTCGAAATATATATAATATTATATCATTTATTTTCATTAACATTGAATGAATTAATAGTTGTATAAATTTTGAATTTTAATTTTATGATATTACATAAATATATTATTTTTAAATATTTTAAATTAATTCGAATTGCACACGCGTATACCTTAGCCACTAGTGTATATATATATATACATATGCGATAAATTCCAAATTGTAAACTTTCAGGAGAAAGTCAAAAGCCAAAATCTTCAGCGCACCAAAACACAATACTTTTAAACAGAAGTTTCCAAAGGATTTGGTTAGTCAAATTTCTCAACCGTGGAAATTTAATTTAACCAACCGAAACCGTCCATAAACCAACCTCTAGCCAACTCCTTTCCAAATTGGAAAGGCAATGGGCCGGGTGAAGGGTGAAGTCGTAGATGAAGTCCCTCTTCCTCATTTCTTATTCTGCAGGTTTATATAATTAAAATTTTATACTTATAGGGCGGCTAAAATTTTAAGATTCTATAACTATATAACGGTTAGGGTTTTAGATTTTGTATATAAATATATACTTTATAATTCTAGTTATTATATAGAGAGTTGAATTAAAATAATAGAGATATAGAGACAGTTGAAAAAATACTAGAGGCATGGAAGTATTCCTTGAGCGGGAGAAGGTGATTTGTTTCAAGGTTCGTGTTATGAGTTTCAAGTTTTAGAGTATTTTTTGACTCATAATTGTACATTATACGATTATAGTGAATTATTTTTTTTACCTGAAAACGTAGGCAGACTGTGCTGAACTACGTATATCGTTGCGATTTTCTCTTTAATGTGTGAATAGACTTGCTTCTATTTACATTAAAAAATTAGTATTCAAATTCCAATATAAGAGATAGGTGTTTTAAAATTTATATTCAAATTTATGTATCTAATATTTTTTTTTTAAGGATAGTTCATTTATAAACTTTCTCTTTTTATCAAAATTTTTAAATTTTCTCATTTACTCTTCTCTAATGAAACATAAATAGTCAATAATTCGAACTAAAGTTATATTTTCCACTAAAGATGAAGAAACTTCAAAAATAACTATTCTGAAAGAACAAAGTCAGCGGTGGTGTTATCTATGCGAGCAATAGATGCTTGTTATGCTTAAACGCACTACATCTCCCATTCTAGAAGCTTGACATTAGATATACTAATATTTGTGCATACTGTATGCGTGTGTAATATTAATTATTATATAAAAATATTTTTAGAAATTTTTATAATAAAAATAATTACAAATAAATTATAAAAATAAATTGGGTTAATTGCAAATTATGGGTATTCAACTAATTAAACTTCAAAATAAAATAAAAGAATAATAAAGAGAAAAAAGAATAAGTTGTTGTGTAAAGATAATAAAGCGAGAAAAGAATAGGTGGTTACCTAACTAACTCCCATAGATTTTAAAATTTAAAATTTTAAACTATTATAAGGGTATATTTGGAAAAAAAATGATATTTAGTTGGCTTCAAAAAACCAAATTAGTGTGTTGCTTTTTAATAAAGTATAAATTTTTATAATTTGAACCATTCAGAGTGCTTACTTTGTTATTATAGAAAAGAAATGAGACCGATCAAGTATTGTTCGTCACATGATCAAATGGTGAAATGAGACCGATCAAGTATTGTTCGTCACATGATCAAATGGTATTTGTCTGATTATTTTGTTCAAGACTACACATATTATTAATACAAATGTATTCCAATCATTTGATAAACAATTAATGTCGAACTAGTTTAAATTTCTACATGAATAATCATAAATGTACAATTCAAATAATAAAAATATACTCAAAACTAAACTTTTCAAAGCAGCAAAATTACATGTAACACGCATCCCATACCCTTATTTATATGCCCCATTAATTGTGTTTTGTAATATCATGTCATCACCATGTTGAATGAGTCTCATTGGATGGCTTCTAGAGAAATGTGCATTAAAACCTAACCCATCATCCAAGTCAAAGTTCCATTTTCTTCACATATCATTGTCACTTGCTTTCAACCACATCCAACATTTGCTTCTCTTCAACTCTTAGAATCTGAACCTAGTCAACCATATATAAACACAAACCCTCCAAAACTCTATATAAAGCAATGCCATATGGCCTTATTGAATGAAGGCTTAGTATTTGTCCAATATATAGAGAGTTTATATAACATTGGCCCTACCCACAAAAAACCAATGGCAGGTCTGAAAGATTACTTCTACCTATGTGGTGTTGTCATCTTGACAATCACCACAAATTGTGCCATGGCCAAAACCCCACCATCATCATCTCATCAGGCAGTCAGGGGGGCTTATTGGCCTTCATGGGCTTCTGATTTTCCACCGTCCGCCATCGACACAAGGTTGTTCTCTCACATATACTATGCTTTTCTTATACCCAATAACGTCACTTTCAAGTTTGACATCTCGAATTCAACGGCCTCATTGCTCTTGAGCTTTACGTCTACGCTCCATGGAAAGAATCCCACGGTGAAGACACTTTTCTCCGTTGGTGGGGGAGGTGAAGGCCCGGCTCTCTTTTCGCGTATAACAACAAATGCTTCCTCACGCAAGATTTACATTGATTCTTCCATTGAAGTAGCAAGAAAATTTGGTTTTGATGGTATTGATCTTGATTGGGAGTTCCCACAAAACCCAAAAGACATGGAAGACTTGGGCTACTTGCTAGAAGAATGGCGGGCCGAAGTCCAAAATGAGGCTAAGGCAACAGGTCGGAGCCCGCTCTTGCTCACTGCAGCCATGTACTTCTCGGTCGACTTCATCCTCGCCGAAGTTCACCGATCGTATCCGGTGGCTTCAATTAGCAAGAATTTGGATTGGGTCAATGCAATGTGCTACGACTACCATGGTTCATGGAACACTTCAGAAACGGGAACCCTTGCCGCGTTGTTTGACCCAAAAAGTAACGTAAGCACGAGTTATGGGCTTTGGTCGTGGATCGGGGCAGGGCTCCCTCCAAGCAAATTGATCATGGGCCTGCCATTGTACGGAAGGACGTGGACACTCAAGGACCCTAGATTACATGGGATTAGAGCGCCCGGAGTTGGAGTGGGCCCGGGATCCGAAGGGGCGATGACTTACTCCCTTGTGGAGAGGTTCCATAGGGAAAACAATGCGACAGTGGTGTATGACGTGGACACCGTGTCCACGTATTCTTTTGCAGGGACTTCATGGATTGGATATGATGATACCAGATCAACGATTGTAAAAATAGCATATGCTCAGGCCCTTGGACTCCGTGGATACTTTTTTTGGGCCGTCAACGGTGATTATGAGTGGACAATCTCAAGACAAGGTACAAGTTATAATCAGAAAATTATAATCACATGTTTACATTTTCTTAAATATTTGTTAAACTATAAGCTAAGGCCTAAAAAATAACTTCTGACAAACACCTCTTTTACACATTCTTCATTGTGCTTGATGTTGTGCAGCTTCAAGGTTGTGGATTCTCTAGAAACTTTAGGTTGAAGCTTCAGTACTGAGGTTTTCCCACCCCCAGCCACATTTAGAGATTGAAAAATGCATCTTTTGGAATGAAAAATGATATTTTGGGAAGAAAACCCAGCTGTGCTCTGGTCCTATGGTGATCACAATACACCCATGTTCATTTTGGTTGTGTAGATTCATTTCTTGCTCAAATATTATTCATGATGGTATTTGTATTCTTTCTGCTGCTCTGCTTGTGTTTGTGTTCTATATTTGTTAGAATTTTACAAATAACTACAATAAAAAAGATTTATAGTAACAAAGTTCTGTGACGAATATAAAACTGTTACTAAAAGCAATTGTTTTATAACAACAACAGGAGTTGTCACTAAAAAATTTAAGTTACGATTTTCTATAATATTTTTTTGCTTGTTACATAAACTTCGTCGGTAAATTTATCGGAAGAAAAGCAATTTGGCACCAAAAGAGTTTTAGTGGCATCAACTTTAGCAATAATGGAGAAGTTGTGAGTGAAAAATAGTGCTAGTGGCGATATATTTGGCTTATCACTAAATCTTATTAGATTTTTTTTTTTTGGTGACAATGCAAATTATTGTCATATAATGTGTCATTGTGTTTTTATGATAATTTTTTATTTGTCACTTATATAAAGTCAAAATCAAAGCAATAGGGAACCCTTTATTTCATGAAGGCTTAATTATAAAAATTATTTTTTATAAAACCCATTAAAACAAGAAAGTTTTAATTGAGACATCATCCCCCAATCATAGAAAAACCCATTAGAGGACTTTCTACAAATAAAAAAAAAATGGTGAAAGTTTAAGGCTTCCTTGTTTTAATTTAAAATATATTTTTTAGTAAAATATTTCTCATATAAAATATTTTTATAAAAAAAATGTATTTTTTCAATTTCATTTTCTGCTATTCAATTGACACATGAAATATTTTTAAAATAAATTTTTTTTTATTAGACTGAAATAGTAAGATATTTTCTACAATAAAATTATAAAAAATATCTGAATATGGTCCGATGTTTCATAGAACTTTGTTATTATTTGGAATAACTTTTCTTGTGACTTTTTTTTCTGTCTTTTCTGATTTTTTTTATTTTTATTTTTAAAGTTTTTACATTTTCTATTTATCATGATAAAACAAATAAAAAAATATAGCCACTTTAACAAAAGTTGAAAAAAGTTCACTTAAGACTAAAAAAGTCATAAAAATCTCTAAAGTGACTTTTTAAGACTTTTTTCAACTAATATAAACTTTTTTTAATATATTTTTTGATCATTTTTTTATTTTTTTAGTTTCTCGTAACGAAAAAAATTTAAAAAGTATCATAGTTTGAATTAATGTTAAAAGAATTTTACTAAATAAGAAAAAGGCCTTAAAATAGTTATTTAAGACTTTTTTCATCTTGTATGAACTTTGTAAAATTATTTTTGGCTCTATTTTTATTTTTCTAATTTTTCATAACGAGAAAAATTTAAAGAGTTTCGTTGTTTGAACTAATATATAAATATTTCACTAAATACGAAAAATGTCACATAATAAAGCCTTAGAAAAATTATCCCAAATAGTAATCACCACCATCAGTTTATATCTGTTCGTTTTAAAAATTGACACAAAAAATCAAAAAATTTAAAAATGACCAAACTCAAGACCCGTCTTTTAAGAAAACAAAAAATAATTTATCAATTTATTTAAAGAAAAGCAATTTCATCTTATAATCGATGAAAAATATTTTATTTAAAAAATTATTTTACTTATTTTTTTGTTAATCGAATAATAAAAAAATATAAATTTTTTTATAATAAAATATTTTATATTGACACGAACGAAGCTTAAAACTAATCCACCCATGTATCATCCTAGTCAACGTTTCATTAACTTCCCATCATTGTCACCTTTTTTCAGCAATCATCCAAAATTTGCCTCTATTAAACTCTTTGAATCTGAACCTCTTAAATCATAGACAAACACAACCCTCCAAAACTCTGCTACCCACAAAAAAAAAACCCCCAATGACGGGCCTCCTCTGTGGTGTGGTCATCTTGGCAATCACCACAAGTTGTGCCATAGCCAAGGGTTTTTCGATGATTGGGGAATGATGTCTCAATTAATTTTAATTATTGAATGCATTTTTAATTATTGAATGCATTTAAAATAAGATTTAGATCATTTATTAAAAAATATAACAAAAAATCAAAAAATCAATAATTTTCACAAAAAACAAGATGATTTTATATTTTTCCTTCAAAAAAAATTACTAAACAACTCTTTTCACTACATGTTACCATTTTTATCACACTATGTGACAACTCCTATTATAAATAATTATTTTACACATTAAAATGAAATTCACCATACAAACCAAGCCTAACTATAATTTTCACCACTACATGTGATAACACTTACTACTTGATGTGAATATTTTTACTACTCAACATAATAATATAATTAACCTATTAAAACAAAGGTCCACGAACAAGCATATACTTTTACCATTGCATGTAATCATACTTACTACTAGAGATAAATATTTTCATTACTTCATGTGATCATACTATTCCAAGTAATTAACAATAGTCCAAGCACAAGTTTGGTTTTATCATTCAATATGATTATAATTACTCTTGAAGATAAACACTTTTATTAGCCTATGTGATTATAGCATTTCATGTGATTAAACAAAGGTCAAGCACAAGTTTAGATTTACCACTCAATATGACCATAATTACTACTAAACATGAACACATTTACTACTTTATGTGATTATAGGATTCCATGTGATTAAACAAATGTCCAATCACAAGTTTATTTTTATCACTCAATGTGATCATAATTACCCCGGAAGATGAACACTTTTACTAGTCCGTGCGATCATAACATTCTATATGATCAAATAAAGGTCAAGCACAAGTTTGATTTTATCACTCAATGTGACCATAATTACTACTGAATATGAACACTTTTACTATTTCATGTTATCATAGGTTTTCATGTGATCAAATAAAGGTTCAAGCACAAGTTTATTTTTACCATTCAATGTGACCATAATTACTCCTGAAGATGAACACTTTTATTACTCCACGTGATCATAAGATTCTATATGATCAAACAAAAGTCCAAGTACAAGTTTGTTTTTACCACTCAATATGATCATAATTATCCCTAAAGATGAACACTTTTACTAGTCCATGTAATCATAGCATTCCATGTGATCAAACAAAAGTTAAGCACAAGTTTGGTTTTACCACTCAAAGTAACCATATCTACTCCTGAATATGAACACTTTCATTACTCCATGCGACCATAGGATTCCATGTGATAAAATAAAAGTCCAAGCACAAGTTTTTTTCATATCTAATACTCGATATGAACATTTTTACTACTCAATGTGATGATATGATTCACCCATTTTTAAGAACAAGTATATTTTTACCACTACATCTAATCATACTTACAACTCGACATGACTATTTTTACTACTCAATGTGATGATATGATTTACCCATTTTCAATAACAAGTATATTTTTACTATTTTATGTGATCATATTTACTACTTGACATGAGCATTTTTACTACTTAATATGATAATATAGTTCATCCATTAAAACAAAGTTTCAAGAACAAATATATTTTTATCAATGCATGTGACCACACCTACTACTCTTAATGAACATATTTATTACTCCATGTGGTGATTCACCCATTAATACAAGGTTCATCATAAGAAGTAAAGCCAAGTATAATTATTAGCTATCTCCATTAATTTAAATAAATAAAAACCATTAATTAAAGAAAATTAAATTTTGGACCAATCACTGAAAGGGATTATGAATTTCTTGAAAATAAAAAAATAAAAAAATAAATTAAAATTTTGGAGCACAAAGATATTAAAATATTTTGCTAAAATACTAAAGATAGCTTTATAGATGTATGGATATTTTTGACATATGGTTGTTAGTTAAAAATAATAATATATTGGCTGAAAAAATATTTTTAGCAAATAGGTAGCAAGCACATATAATGTTAATAAAATATAATAGAAATGAATTGAATGATGTTACCATATATTATCTTGTTAATAATTTATACTATATATTATAGTAAAATGTTGTTAGCTTTTTGACACTTAAATTCTTAATTCAAAATTTATAGATTTTTAAATTTATAAAATATAAAAATATACATGCCAATAAATCATTAGTTCCTGCATTAATTATTGAATTTCTAATCAATATAGTAATGTCATTCAAATTTTAAAATTATGTTTACAATTAGTATTATATATAAAAAAAATTAAATGAAAACATTATAAAAAGACAAATTACATCTATTTTCGGTTATTTTTGTAAAGTCAAATATAAATATTAATTTTCAAATATTACTAAATTATAAAAAGTTTAAATATATTTATAATAAAGTTTGTGGATCTTTTTTGTAATATCCTGGTATCTCACATCGGAAAGGGAGAGGGATTTCCTGGGTTATAAAAGAAAAATCTTAAACCCTTACATTCAACGAGATATTTTTCAAAGTAGTAGAGACCCTAACAAAATTTCACAGTTAAGCGTGCTTACGCTGGAGTAATACAAGAATGGGTGACCCCGTGGGAAGAACAAAACCGTGAAAGTTTTCTCCAAAGCAGATAATATTGTTACCATGTGAAGGGTCGGAGTGCTACATTTTTATATTTTTATTTCCTTCTTTTATGAATTTATTTTACTATTTAATCTCTATTTAGATAAAATAACATATTTAATTATGAAATTTTGATTTTTTAATCTATATATCATAGACTTTAAGAGATTAATGAGAATTTTTTTATTTTCTAACTTTGTTTTCTTAATTTTTTTATCATAGTATACATTATTGAGATTTACGATGTGTAATATATAACATTAAAATTTGTTAATAATATTTAACAGGTCTAAATTCAAGTTTATGTGAATTTTTATATATTATTATAATTAGTTAGTGAGAACAAATGATTTAGATTTAAATTATGTGATTTTTTATGTCTTAATCATCATATGAACTAATTTAATGACATAAAAAGCTAAAAATAAAACCAAGTAAAGTACATTCTAATTTAGATGGATAACCATAGAAAATAGTAAAAAAATAAAATAAAGTGATTGGTTTTTAGTGGTTTAATTACCATAAATAATTTTAAATGCTACTAAAACAAAATGCAAAATGCAAAATGCAAACTATACTAATTCTAAGATATATTTTATTTTTTTTGTTTCATTGAATATTAATTATAAAAAATAATTATTAAATGGGAAATTGAGACTTACTTTCTATGATTTTTCTAATACAATGATCATGTTATTAGTTTATATACACTAAAAATTATAAATAAATTTAGAATAACAAATTAAAAGAAGATAAAGTATTATAATATGTTCATTTAAAAGGAAAAATGGCTAATTAGCCTAAAGTCCTATTTTGGCATCTTATTTGAGGATAAATCTTATGCAATAAACTTGTATTTCACGAGATCCTTTTAATAAGTTTACGGATTTTTATGCCCTCAAATTATTTTCCATAGATGTTCCATACATTAATTACTTGTCAGCTTTTAAATGAAATGTATTATTGGCTCAATCGGCACCATTTTTGAGAATGTTACTATATTCTCATTTAAACACATTTGTCTTATCATATTACCATATTCGCACTCTATATAATAAAAATGGTGCCGATTGAGCCAATAATACAAGATGATTTCATTTGTTAAGGATCTCGAATTACCATAAAAAAAAAATCCAACAGAGTCAGGCGGATGGAATTAAAAATGAAAATGCATTTATTTGGGACATTAAAATCTCTCTATTTACAATGATCATTATGTAAATAGAGATTTACTATATGAACATTAAAGTCCATATAGTAAATGAAATTTACTATATGGACTTTAGTAAATATAGTAAATCTATATTTACTATATTTACTATATTGACTATAGTAAATATAGTAAATATTTACTATATTTACTATATTTAGTAAATATAGTAAAGATAAGATAAGATAACTATATTTGGTGGGCAAAGATAAGATAACTATCCCCATCATTCTTCAATTTCAAACTCTCCCGTTCGTATTGAACCTCCGATTTTTGCATTCAAAACCCTAGGTAAGAAAACCAACGATTGTTTAAAAAAATGTGTGTTGATGCTATATTCTATTGTTATTAGCTTTCGAATAGTGAGGATTTCGTAGTTATTGTAAACTCATTGCTATGATTTAATATGAGATTATCATTCTCATAATAATGCCGAAAGAAAAAGAGAGAATATGAACATATCCGTTTTGGTATCTTTTTACAACTTTATGTTGTATGTTTTTCTGATTTTGATTTCGTTATATTTATCATCGATTGAGAATGGGATTTTGTGAGTTCGTTAATATTGTGTTATTGTGATTTGTGATAAGATGGGTTTGTTACTATTGTGTTATTATCGCGTGAAAAAAATTGTTGGACTCGATCTCTGTTGGTGAGTTTTAGATGGTTTATTTTTGGTTGATGAGAAAATGCAGAAAAACAGTTGCAACAAAAGAAAACGTGGGAATAGAATATATAGTTTTGAGGCAATTTCTATGATTCTTCATACTTTTCATTTTGATAAGTAACAGATATGAGAATATAGAAACCCCTTCACAAAATTTTTATCCACAAATATGAGGATATAGGAATCAGTTCAATCTACGCAATTCTTCAAAGCGATTTTTGAGCAAAATACTTCTGGGTTCCATATCGAAGGACTATGAATGGGTTTGATGCTTCAATAGAAATAGAAGCATGAATCTTCGGTTATGGGAAGCGGTATCTTCTACGCGAGTTCTTCGAAACCTATGTTGATGTCGATGGCGGTCTGAGAATGTGCAAGATACTAAAGTAGAAATATTCTCTCAGTCAACTTTACTGAATATGAAAAGTAGACGTTAGAATATTGTAAGAAGAAAATATGAAAAAAAAAGTTTTCATTATAATTGGAGGGGCAATTTTGGTACGCGCTATGAAAATAGGATTCAATGGAATACATGTTTAAGAGATAGTCCTTATCTTTAAATAAATTGTCAAACTAGGACTCTAGATTAAATTATCCAAGAAAAAAATGTGAAGTTAAAGTAAACTTAAAATAATTTTAAAGATTTTTTAATCAATATTTTTACATACAAATTAAATAATTTGTTGAATTTGTTATTCAACTAAACATGAAAATAACGTCAACTCAACATTTTATCCATGTATATAATTTACATATCTTACTTTTTTAATAACTTAATTAAAATTTAGATATTCAATATATTATTAAAATATATTTAATTTATTCCGTGCATAGCACGGGTTAAAGTGCTAGTATATGACCCTGTTTGGGTGGTTTGCTTATTAGCAAATAAGCTAAATCTCATTTAAGCTAGTCCGTTTGGGTGGATTTGCTTATTTGACTATCCAAACGAGCTTATTTATTTATTTACTTATTTACTTATTTAGCTATCCAAACGAGCTTATTTGCTTATTTACTTATTTCTTTGTTTTTGACTTATCTGGTTACCCAAATGATGTGATTTATTTTTCGACTTATAAGCCAATAAGCAAATAAGTAACTTTGCCCAATATGTTTATTAACATTCACTTAGCCTTTACTTTATTTTTTAATTAAAGTTATTTTGAATATTTTTAACCTTATTTTTATTATATTAAAATATTTTTTTGACTTACCTATTTCTATATTCTATACAATTAAAATATAAAAAAATAATTAAAAATATTTCTATATTGATGATAAAAATCAATAAAAATGAAACGCTATTTTGAATAACTTTAAAATACATAACACCTAATTTATCTTCTAAGTTAATGAAATGAGAAGGTAAAAAGTCAATGATTATGTTTAAAATATGATAATCAATTATTATTTTGGCAAATGTTTTTTTTATTTTAGAATTTTAAAACTTCGTCAAAAATTTATCAGCGCTTTGAAAGTCAGACACCTAACAATGCATAGCAAAATATAATAGATATATTCAACATATATTAGGCCAATAAAAAAGTAATAAATTGGAAAAAATAAATATTTTTAGCAAATTAGTAAGAAACCATGCAAATTGATGGGAAACATATTTTTTTTGAAAACTCTTGCAAATTGATAAGAAATATAGTTATAAAAAATTAATAAATATATTAAACGTGACAAAACACTTTCAAATATAAAATGACAAGATATGGGGTTAGCCTTATATATATATATGTATATATATATATATATATAGATATATATATATATAGGTCTTCTAACTCAAGACAAAGGTAAGAGATTATTACTTTATCTCTCTAAATATTTCCTCTCTCAAGACCTATTTAACTTGAGTATCGAAGGCCTTCCGCCGGTAATCGGCCGGGAGGCTTGTTTTGCAAATATGTCGGTACGAAACACTCGGGGGCTTGGTTGTTTACAATCTTGTCAGGTTCTTCATTACAGTCAAGAGAACAATTACATTTTATATTCTTTCAATTAGCACCGTCTGTGGGAACGAAAGAATCAACGAAAAAAAAAAAATTCGGCCAAGCTCGGCAGAAACAACACTCCTGTCAAAAAGCTTGGATCTGATACTGAAAGCTAAGTAAACTATCCTTGCTGATTTATATACGTAAATATATGTGTACATATTCTCTGCTGATGGGATCTAAGAAACTTTCAATGGAAAATGAATGGATTAGACCACCTGAACATATCTCTTTTAAGAAACAAACCAAATCTTAACAAAATGATTTTCTCTCTCATGATATAATCTGGAAGAGTTCTCAACATAAACACTTTGTGATTGAAAGAAATTGAGAAGAAGAGAAATCACACTATATTATTATCTATGTCCAAAACATATATGGCCTATTTATAGGCGAAGGAATAAACAATAAAGGAAATACAATAATATTCTAATCAATCTAAATCTAATATTTTAACATTTCTCCTCAAACGCGAGATGACGAAGTTAGCTGAAGTTTAGAAATTAGAGCACAAAGGCGACCAGGAGGATGGGATTTTGTGAAAAGGTCGGCAAGTTGATCTTCAGAAGATACAGATCGGAGATGTAGGGTGCCCTTTTGAAGGTGATATCGGATAAAGTGACAGTCAATTTCAATATGTTTGGTGCGCTCATGAAAAATATCATTGTGAGCAATCTGGATGGCGCTCCGATT
>JAOTRH010124427.1:0-14606 GCA_034768845.1 Heliamphora exappendiculata
CCAGCTACTATAACGATGTGCTACAATCGTACCAATGGAATGTCCGGGTCCATTGCGATTGTGAGCCTACCTGTATAGTCTGTCAGAACCTATGACCCGATCTTTCGCGCAGCATGCACCGAGTCAAATACAGTACAGAATATACGGACTATGCAATCATTCATCACAAATATAAATATGAAACCACGAATGCAAAAACATCTCAAATATTTTTCATTAATATGCCAGGGATCAAGAATAAAAAAATTTAAAAAGCAAGGCTTTTCAGTATACATTCCTAACACCATTATCCACCCTCCATATATACAATGCAGCACATGCATATAAAATAACCATTCACGATCACAAGGACCAGATAGGACCACATACCCGTCCTAACACATATAAGAATAAAACTAATCACAGTTCTATAAACATACGATCACGTGTAATCATGACGTTTCACATACAATGCCAAAACCACATAATCCACCCACATATTCCGTACATAAATAAACTAGAGTTATAAATGCACAAAACCATATAACTTTACAACATGACGCCACCCGTCACATAACCCGACACGACATCGTATGCCACACACCCGTCATTCGATACCCGAACGGCCCATCCACAAACTGGGACCCGTCCACACACTGGGACAACCAACACTTAACTTGGAGATCAACACCTGAACCTCCCTCAAACCGATTCTTTTCAGAACCTAATCTTAAAATCGAACCACGGACCTACACGTTCCGAACAGAACCAACACGCACACAACCGTGCCACAACTCTCAAAATCTAACCATGCACGTCAACCAAAGGACGGCATTTAAACAAAACACTCGAGGCCACAACATGACCCTACACCACCACACGACCAACTGAACCCCAAAAGGAATCCACAGGTATTTGAATTCACTAATCCCATAAATTAATCAATTGAATACCATAGGATGCCAATCGAAAATCAAAAACCCAACCAAAACCACCGAAACAAACACCAAACACCCACACAGGACCCAATCGACTGGTCCCCACACCTAGTCAACTGAAAACTTGCTGGAAAGCAAGAAAAACCCAATCCGAGCTATGTCAGTCGACTGACCTCCAAGTCCAGTCGACTGACCTCCCAAAAACTTGATCCAGTCGACTGATAATGAAGATCTAGTCGGCTGACCTACCCAGAAACCGTTTCTAAGCTACGTGTTCAGCCTCTAAACCCTCGATTCAACACCTTTAAACCCCGATCTAACATCCTCAAACATACCCAAGCCTAGGCCTAACACCAAGACCTCAGAAGAAACACCCGACAGCCGATTTCATCCCCTAAAAACGCTAAAAAATGGTTTTTAAACCCAAAAATCCAACTTGAAACAAACTCAGATCTATAGTAATCTAATCGTTAAAAACACACACGATTACACGTAGCACCCTTATAAGACATGAGAGTCTAGGATCCTACCTCGGTGAGTTAAAAACTCGATGCTTCGAACCACGTGTAAAATTGAGCTTCGTCGGAATGAAATTCTGTTTGGATGAACACGTAGACCACGACGCCAATAACAAGGATCGGCAGTCTGATCGTTGAAAATCGACCCTTGGGCCCCCGAGAAGTTAGAGAGAAGGCAGAGAGAAAATAAAAAGCTTATTGGAGAAGTTTTAGAAAATATCTTTTAAAAATATCTAACTCTAGATATTTATAGGCCTCAAAAATATTTTTCTTTGAAAGTTTTTGAAATTTGTACCACAACGGCCCATGGTCCCGGGAACCTACCCACATACATATCTAAGCCCGATCATGCATCAAAAGCAATAAAAGCATGCTCAAACAAAAACACATACTGCGCGTCCAAAAACGTCAAAAAATAAAAATGGGTCAAGGTCTCACAACTCTACCCCTTTTAAGGAAATTTGTCCCCGAAATTCAACATAAGGTCAAGAGAAACAACACTGTCGATCATAATCGACACAGGTACACGAGATGGCCAGCCAAACCATTCCTAGGATATAGTCAAACAAGGTCAGGCATCCTATACAACGGCTAACTATCTTAAGGAAACGGGATCTACAACTCTCCTAACCTCACAACCTCTTCAACTGTTGTCTCAACATAGCACACCACCCACAGAATCCATTACCAACTCTCAAACAAATGCAAAGAAGAAGCTGGCCCAAGGCATGCATACTCAGAAAGTACCTCTGCTCGCTGAAGGCAGATCTGCATCATCCGGCAAGACTGGTGCCCTCGAAGAACCAGGAGCTGTAAGAGAATACGCTCAGGGCAATCCCACTTTGGCCTGTTCACCAGAACTCGGCGTTGTCGATTGCCGCACCGATTGAACTGAAGTTCCCCTATCTGTTCCCTGAGAAGTCTTAACTACCAAATCCCACTATCGATCCTATACAAATGAACCCTCAGGTGTGCCCACCATGCTTAGCGCATCCTCCATCTGGGGACAAGTCCTGCGGATGTGTCCAGTCTGACCACATCCAAAACAAATTGGCGGCCCTCTCCCCTGTGACTGATCTAGTATGGGACTCTAGGACTGCCTCAACTGTCAATCCTGATGCTATCTCGACTGCGAGCAATCTGACATACGATGCCCCAGTTGTCCACACCGATAACACCTCAACTCCCTCTACCCTGGCCTCCCAGATGAAGCCAGTAATGGTGCTGGTGTAGAGAACTGCTGTGGTAATCCAAATGGATGAAAACCAAGACCTGAGGACCCCTGCCTCTTGCTAGAACGCCCACCTGTCTGTGCCTCTGTCCCACTTTGCGGTGTCCTGGCCTCCCTGGAAGCTCGAATCTCAGTCATAGTGTTCTCCACCCTCGCTGCTGCCTCCACAAGCTCTGTGAACACACGAAGTCCCATCGTGACCACACGCTCCTTGATCGCTGGCCTCAAGGCCCGCTCAAACCTTATCAGTCGCAACTCGTCTGTGCTCACCAACTCTGGCGTACACTGGGATAAACATGTAATCCTTGCCTCGTACTACATAACATCCATGGCGCCCTTGGTAAGAGTATAGAACTCCTCCATGTACAAGTCCCTCTTCGATGCCGAAAAGTATTTCTTCAGAAACACACTTGTAAAGGCTGCCCATGTGACTCCCACAGTCGTCCTGGCATATCTCCACCATTGATGAGCAGCGCCCCTCAACTGGAAGGTGGCAAAGGAAACCTGTAACTCATCCTCCACGATCTGCAATGTATTGAGGATCTGAGTCACTAGCTCTAACCACTCAGTCGCCACAATACGATCAGGATCTCCGATAAAGATAGGCAGATCCATGCGCCTAAACTCCCGCATCGCCACTATAGCCCTCGCCTCAGGCACTCTCTCCCTAATAGCTTCACTTCTAGAGGTCTCAACCAACTGCTGGATAGAACCAACCAGCACACGCAACAACTCCGTCGCGTCCATCGGTCCTAGGGGAGCATTTGCATACCCAGCATCAGGGATAGGAACATCCCCTTGGCCAACACCACGGCCATGGCCTCTCCCTCGTCTCGTAGACATCACGTCTATATGAAAGAAAAATAATTCATAAGACGCAGTACATCGCATGAACATAAACGCTAAACACCTAGCATGCTAACACATAGCCACATAAGTTCATGCAAACAAACCCCACATACCGAGGAGAACCAACAACAATGACGCCTCTATCTGGATTACCTACTCAGATTTTCTACTAGAAATCACGTCAGCTAAACGCATTTCTAACTTGGCCCCCGAGTTTGCTAACCCAAACGCCCAAAGGCAGGACTAATCAATCCCACAGTTCAACCCCCATGCTCACATATACACATTATTCTCATGCCTAACATGCTAACATGTACATGTTATTGATGCATCTAAACACATGCAGTCAAGCACATGCAATCAAACCTCACACAGTGATGCAACCTCTTCCCATGGCTCATAGGTATTTGAACCCAGAGCTCTGATACCAAGTTGTCACGCCCCAAACTTCGGGCCACGTAAAACACCCATAAATAACCAACATAAAAATTAGCCCGAGAATACACTCTCAATTTAAAATAAACATGAATTATATATAAACGCTAAACGGCATACATTACAAGGCTCCAACGTCGAGAAATATGTATTAAGCATACATGATACAGATAGAAACAAAAAAGAAGACTACAGCTCTTCCACCTCTCCGGCACCTCCAGATCAACTTTCGTGACCGGTACCTAAAAATATTTTATCCCACACCGTGAGCCAAGGCTCAGCAGAAACTAGACAAGCATGCAATATAAACAAAACATGCTAAAAAATTGAAGTGCAGGTTTAGACTCTCTTTCAAGCCTTGAAAACAGTTTAAAAATGGTTTTAGATCACGACTCACAAGAGCCCTTAAAAAAAAATGTTCACAAGCAACGGAAAAGAGAGGATAAAAATCATTTTTTGACTCATTAGGGCCTTGAAAACAATTCCAGTATTACGACTCCCGCAGGCCGTTAACACAGTATTTCGACTTTCGTAGGCCGATAATACAGTTTTAAGAAAATTGGTTTATCCATCCCAATATGCAATACGTGTAATCCATGATACATATAATAGTATGGCACACAGGCGAAGGTCGACTCCTACGAGCCACAGATGCAACACAAACAGAATTGAATCGACTCTCCCCGGAGCCCTAACAACGACTCTCACTCGAGTCCTAACAATAGGTATACACAAACATCGACTCTCTCCTGAACCCTGACCACAGATCGATCACATACAATTCATATATCTTCTCAGACTTTCACCGAAGGACCCTTATTCGCCCCACTATACTTTGTCGACCAGGGTCAACAGATATCTTCACAAACTTTCACCGTAGAACCATTATCCGTCCTTCATATGCAACTTTACAAACTTTCATCACGAGGCCATTATCCGCTCTTCATATATATAATGCAACACATGCATATAAAATAACTGTTCATGATCACAAGGACCACATACCCATCCTACAACGTATTAGAATAAAACTATTCATAGTTCTATAAACATACGATCACGTGTGACCATGACATTTCACAAACAATGCCAAAACCACATAATTCACCCACATATTCCGTACATAAATAAACTAGAGTTATAAATGCACAACCATATAACTTCACAGCATGACGCAACCCGTCACATAACCCGACACGACATCACATGCCAAACACCCGTCATTCGATACCCGAATGACCCATCCACAAATCGAGTCTCGTCCACACACCGGGACAACCAACACCTAACTCGGAGATCAACACCTAAACCTTCCTCAGACCGATTCTTTCCAGAACCTAACCTTAAAATCGAACCACAGACCTACACGTTCCGAACAGAACAAACACGCAGACAACCGTGCCACAACTTCCAAAATCTAACCATGCACTTCAACCTAAGGACGACATCTAAACGAAGCACTCGAGGACACAACACGATCCTAAACCACCGCACGACCAACCGAACCCCAAAAGGAATTAATAGGTATTTGAATCAACTAATCCCATAAATTAATCAATTGAATACCATAGGACGCCAATCGAAAACCAAAAACCCAACCAAAACCACCGAAACAAACACCAAACGCCCACACAGGACCCAATCGATTGGTCCCCACACCTAGTCGATTGAAAACTTGCTGGAAAGCAAGAAAAACCTAACTCGAGGCATGTCAGTCGACTGACCTCCCAAAAACTCGATCCAGTCGGCTGATCATGAAGATCCAGTCGATTGACCTTCCTAAAAGCCGTTTATGAGCTACGGGTTCAGCCTCCAAACCCTTGATTCAACGCCTTTAAACCCCGATCTAACATCCTCAAACATACCCACGCCCAGGCCTAACACTAAGACCTTAGAAGAAACACCCGACACCCGATTCCATCCACCGAAATCACCGAAACATGGTTTTTAAACCCAAAAACCTAACTTGAAATAAACTCAGATCTACAGCAATCTAACCGTTAAAAACACACACGATTACATGTAGCATCCTTATAAGACATGAGAGTCTAGGATCCTATCTCGATGAGTTAAAAACTCAATGCCTCAAACCACATTCAAAACCGAGCTTCGCCAGAATAGAATTTCGTCCGGATGAACGCGTAGACCACAACGCCAATAACAAGGATCGACAGTCTGATTGTCAAAAATTGAACCCCGGCCCCCAAGAAGTTAGAGAGAAGGCAGAGAGAAAACAGAAAGCTTGTTGGAAAAGTTTTGAAAAATATCTTTTGAAAATATCTAACTCCAGATATTTATAGGCCTCTAAAATATCTTTTTTTGAAAATTTTCAAAATTCACACCACAACGACCCATGGCCTCGGGAACCTACCCCGTATGCATATTTAAGCCCGATCATGCATCAAAAGAAATAAAAATATGCTCAAACAAAAACACGTAACACGCGTTCGAAAATGTCAACAAACAAAAATGGGTTAGGGTCTCACAGTGATGATGATAAGAGATTTTATAATTAGGAGTTAATACTATTCAGTTAAAGGATTGTAGGGTGGATGGTACATACGTGAAGAAAATATGTGACGAGGTTGCGATTGGATTCATATGGATAAGCATATACCTATGGAGCATTTAGTCTATGTGGTATGTTTAGCCCTAGTGACTTATTAGGTTCAAGTGGCGGTATTAATCTTTATGGTTGTAAGACTAGAATAGTTCAGCACAAAGTGGTGATGTGATTTCAAGTTAATAGTCGTTAGTCAATCAGGAAGTAGTCTTCGATGTATGTTTGAATATGACAATGAGATAGTTTTCAGTGGAGTGATAGTTTTTCCAGACAGAAGTGGAGAATGTTTGACATCAATTTCGGTGGTGGGCTAGTTTAGAGACATATGATCGCTTGTGGGAGTCGTACTCAATGTAAGTTGTGTTTTGGAGCCAACGTGTTCTCAAAGATAGATTGGGGTCATGATACCATAAATTAGAAGTGCGGGAGTCAAATATACCCAAGATTTCCTTTAGGACTCGTTACGAGCATTATGAAATTGTGGTGATGCCTTTCGGATTAACGAATGTACCTGCTGTGTTTATGGACCTGATGGATCGAGTGTTTAAAAGCTTTCTAGACCAATTTGTAATTGTGTTGATAAACGATATTCGGCTAATTTCTCGGAGTGAAGAGGAACACAGGAAACATTTGAAGATTCTTTGTAAATCCTGAGAAAGCACAAATTATATGTAAACCTTGGTAAGTGTGAGTTTTAGTTGGACCGGGTGATGTTTTTAGGTCATGTTATATCTAGAGAAGAAATTCAAGTGGACCCAACAGAAGTAGAAGCAGTAGTAAATGGGAAAAGGCTAACTAACGTGACAGAGATACGAACTTTTTGGGACTAGCTGGTTATGTGATATGATCTTTGAAGCTTTGGTAGTAATCAGTTTAAGATGTTAGTAGGACAAAACAACAATTACTATAAGTGCTGAATATATGGGCCTGGCCTTATCCACACCCTCAATAGAGAGCAACTCAAGTAAATAGAACACAATTTTGGAGAACGAGAAGGCATAAAGTTAGTAAATCATCCTTAACCTTCCAATCGATGAAGTACGGGACGAAATTTTTTTAAGGGGGGTAGTTTGCAACGACCCAGTACAGACCTTAATTGTAACAACCCAGATGATAACGACCTGTGTAAAGACCTAACCCAAACCCTAAGTGTTAGTGATGGATGGTCCACGAGACCATAGAACACAAAAGAAGATCAGAACTTTAACTCGAATCGAAAACCCAAAGTTCGGGCTAAAAATCCTAAAAAGGTTCAAAACTCAGGAAACATAACCTTTACACCCGGAGAGTCTCCTAACATTCCAAATAAAGTAAATATCATGAAATAATGAATTAAAAATAAAAAATTCTCATAAATAGGATAAAATGACCGTTTTACCCCTAATACAGCAAAAAAGTCTTAAAAATCTAAATTTGACATATGGATATCCTAAATCAAGAATTTAAGTACAATTAAGTAGAAAAGGAAAAAATAACATCAAAAATGACAAAAATATCCCTTAGTGGCCGACCACCTTGGGAAGAGCGTCAAAAAGTGACCTTTTGCTTTTTTAGCTTAAAATGATGAGAAAGGTATTAAATTAAGTATTATGATGATCCAATACTTGTTGAACAAGTAATATACACAAAAATATAGTATTATAGGTCAACAAAAGCAAACAAATCATTATTGAAGTCCATAGACAACAAAATAAGTCAAAAAGTCATATATTGTCAAAATAGCTTAATTTGACTTAAAAGACTACATCTATTTAATCAATTGTTATGAAAACTATGATAATACATGAAAATACTATATTTCTCATAAACATACTAAAATAATAGGTCTTAGTAGGAATAGACACAAAAAAGATACATCAAATTAACTTTTTAATATATTTTCTTGCACAAAAGGGCACGCAAACCAATGAAAACCCCATGATTGCTGTGGGATCAGGTTTTTGTCCCCCAAACAGCCCCCTAGCTGTATTTACCTTCCCCGAATCTAATTTTGTTCCCTCAATACCATCACCATGTCAACTCATATCAAGAAAGTACCCTTAATTAAATTTGTGTTCTCTCCATGTTCACTAGCCTTTGCCTATATAAACCAAGCCAAACACCACTCCCTCCCCTTCATATTTTCGTGCATATAGAGAGAGAAAGACTTGGTTGAGTGTTCTATAAGTTTGAGAGAGAAGAAGAAGGAGAGAGAAGGAAGAAGGGAGCAAAGAATCAAGAAGTGTTTTGTTTTAAAGCTAAGTACTTCCATAACACCATCCCTTGAGCCCTCAAGCAAGTAATTAAAACCTCTAAACCTTGTGTCTAATATCCCTCAAAATATTCCCCAACACATCCCTTTAAACACTCTAAGAATCAAGAACCGAAATCAAACAAAAAATGCGTCGTAGTTGGAAATTAGAGGCTGTTATGTTTATGAATGATATGAGATGTTGTTGAGTGTTGTTATTTTTGCATTTGATGACCTCTAAGTATGCTAGAGCCTTGATATTAAATTTTAAAACGCAAGCATGCAAAGAAATGGAACAAAAACTTGACATGACATAAGTAGAAGACTTGAACCCTAAGAGGCTTAATTTTTGAAAACTTTGATGTTTCTGGCCTGAGATTTGAAACGCCATAACTCAAAGTAAAAAATTGATCTAAGTATGTTCTTTATGTCCAGATTTACCTTTTTGTATTATCTTTCATCCAAAGTTAGTTTCAACTCATTTTCATAACTAGAACTCAAGATATTGCAATTTTACCAAAGTGTGTCATTTTTCGACCAGTCAACACCACCGACTTCGAAACCCTAATTTAAAATGAGATCAGAACTTCGGTCAAAACATGAAAGTTGTAGATAACATGTATATCTATCTATACACCAAAACATAACAGAAAATATTGAGTTTTGGTATGTCAAAACCCCTTTGAAAGTCTCTGTTGAGTTTCAGCCCTCAAGGGACACTTCTGTCACATATGTTTTTATAGCTCAAAATCCCTATTTTTATTGATCTATTACAAAAGTGTTCTACATGAATATTTTAGCTAACATATTGAAGTACTTTGTACCCAGAAATTAGATCTTAAAACCTCGGGATGATATCCCAAAACCATTTCAAATCAACTGTCCAAAATCGGCTATGCTGAGTTTGGATGGCTGATAGAACCTACTTTTTAAAATGGCCAAAAGGAATAACTTGTTTCAAACAACTATCCGTAGCTCTAAACATGAAACGTGTAGGGAACTTGTTGCACTAGAACATACTAAAAAATGGGCTTATTTGGACTTGATATGATACCCAAAACCGAGACCAACAGAAACATAATTTTCGTAAAATTCTGAGAAAAGTGTTGAACCATTTTTGCTTAAGATGAATTGTTCACCCATTTGCCTTAAAATTTGGCCTTGGTATTAAATATGAGAGTTGTAGAAAATATTTTTATCTAAATGGTGTATAAAAATTATAGCTTGATTCCAAGTCTAGATACCCCAAAATCTTGTCGGCTCTTTTAATTTAATACTTGATTTTTGGCCTTAAAAGTTGCTAAGTGTTTGTGTGAGTACCTCATTGTAAGATCCGAGTTCTACATGATTATTGATTTGAGTTGGTTGATTAGTGCTTCTAAGTAAATGTATGATGATTTGGAACTAATGTTATCATGTTAAATCATATATTGAGAATTGTAGTTTGTGCTTCACATACTTGTACCTTATACTTTGCGCGTTTTACCATGAATCTTGCCATGTTAATGTCATGCTATAAATTGTTGTACTTGAGATCAATGGTACACATTATGAGCATTTTCATTTGCATCTTGGCATGTTGGAGTCCATTTGTGCAAACCATTGTTGGGATGGGCTGTATTGAGATTATCGTCCTTGATTCTAAGTCTAGGGCGTCCCCGGTTGCTATTTTTGAAAATATTTTTGGATGAATTCCCCTTGTGCACCCTGGGTATGTCTCTGGTGTTACAAAATTGGTTTATACACCATGAGCGTGTCTCTGGTGTTACAAAATTGGTTTATACACCCTGGGCGTGTCCCTAGTGTTTGAAATGGTTTACGGATATTGTTGGGCACCATGGGTTCGTCGCTAGCATTCTAATTTTGATAGATTGGACTTTTGGTTTGACATTGGTGAAGGCATCACGAGTCTTAAGGTGGGACAAACCGCTTGGGATGAATTCCCCTTGTGCACCCTAGGCGTGTCCCTGGCGTTATAGAATTTGTTTATACACCCTGGGCGTGTCCCCGGTATTTGAAATGGTTTATTGGATATTGTTGGCCTGGAGTATGGCGCGAACCCCACGCCGTTGCCATTGAGTAAAATAGCTATGGCATAATGCCAGGCGATGTGGTTACTATTCACAACGAGGCTCAATGATAGCTTTGGTGATCAAATACCCGTGAAAGTCTACTCTGGTGATTCCCAGTGTGGAATCCCTGTTATAATCTGGGTGCATGCTGGGTTGGGTATCTGCATTTCATATACGGCATATCACATTGGCATGTTTATTGACTTATCTGGTATCCTATCATAAATTTGTTTGTCTCCTTGACTATAAATTGTACTGGGTGTTATATGGTATGTGTTGCGGCGAATTTTGTGCCTTGAGAATAGTTAGAAGGTTAGAGTGTTTTGCTTCTGGGTCTTGGCTCATGGCATTCGTGCCACAGGTAAGGAGGAGTTCTTAGAGGAAGTCATCTCAGTGGGAGAAGAAGAGTTTGAAGATCAAGGTGAGTTCTAAGAGCACGTGGATCCTGCTGATGCATTATGAGGAGTTGAGATCTCAGCTTTTGTTCTTATATTTAGTTCTCTCGTGCTTAGCATAAATTTTGAAATTTCTTGGTGAAACTGTAATAGTAATGTAATTTTGAACGGTTCAGAATTTCTTTATGATGTAATAACTACGTATGTAAATATGAATGAATGGCTAGAATATCCATTTATTTATATTTATGTATGTCCTGACGTGCCCAGAGGATGGGGCGTCACATCAAGCTCGTCCCCAAAGCCTCTCGAAGACTCTCCCAGAAGTGCAATGTGAAGCATGGGTCTCGGTCAGAAACAATAGACACTGGCACTCTATGCAACTGGACTATCTCTCTGACATACAATCTACTCAGTCTATCCACCGAATCCTTCACGCGGATGGGGAGAAAGTGTACATACTTCGTCAACCTATCAACCACAACCCATACGACATCGTGTCCCTCAGGTGATCGAGGAAGTCCTGACACAAAGTCCATCGTGATATTCTCCCACTTCCACTCTGATATCGGCAATGCCTGTAACAATCCGGCGGGTCTCTAGTGTTTTGCCATTACCTTCTAATATGTAAGGCATCTAGAAACGAACTGGATCACATCCCTCTTCATTCCCGTCCACCAGAACTGACGGGGTAGATCATGATACATCTTTGTGCCACCAGGATGCACTGCAAGGCGAGAATGATCACACTCATGTAATATATATGCACGACATGCCTTTGGAACAAACAACCTCCCAGCCAATCTCAAACCCTGATCTAAACTCACAACCCAACCCGCTGTGTCCTCTCCACTAGCAACCTGATCTCGTATCATCCGAACTTCCTAATCCGTCTGCTGGACCTCTAGTACACGTGTTATCAATACTGGTCGCGAAACTGCTGAAAATAAGATAGCACCCGTCGCTGTCTCCCCAAGACAGAGATCAAACAAATCATCAATCCTTGGCATAGGATATTTATTCTTCACTATCACCTAATTCATCTTTTGGTAATCGATACATAATCGCAAGGATCCATCTTTCTTCTTAGAAAAAAGAGCAGGAGCTCCCCACGGTGAAGTACACGGGCACACAAACCCCCTATCTAGTAACTCCTGAAGCTGTACCTTGAGTTCACGCAACTCAGCTGGTGCAAAGTGATAAGACGGCACAAATATGGGAGCAGCTCCTGGAATCAAATCAATAGAGAACTCCACCTCACGGCTCAGAGGTAACTCCACCTCTGGATAGTCGCAAACCACTGAAGGTAACTCTCTTCGAACCCCAACCACCTCATCCAACATGAGAGCTTAAAAGAGGAAACTCAGGTTGCCATGGTTCCGCACAGCACCCGGTATAGACATCAAACCCTCATCCCGGTCACCCACAAAACAAAAGCAATCTCTCGCCGGTGTACAAATTGTTACCCTCCGTCGATCACAATCGATGATGGCAGGATAGGTGGTCAGCCAATCCATCCCTAGGATGACATCAAACGTGGTCATGTCTAGAATGATAAAGTCAAACTCTAAACAACAACCGGCGACCTCCAACACGCAGGATCTACACACACGACTCAACATCACATTCCCACTGACTGGGGTCTCCACACTAAAAGCACTACCCAACAAGTATGTTTTAAACCCCAAAGCAGATGCAAATGCAAAGGACATAAATGAATTCGATACTCCCGTGTCAATGAGAACACTGGCCCTGATCTATAGACTAGAAGAGTACCTCTGATTATGGAGGTGGTAGCAGCAACATCGGGCACGACCGATGCTCTGGATGAACTGGGGTCTGCAAGAATATATGCTCTGGCCGGTCCACTGTGGCCCTGAACTGTTGACTGTCTATCCGACTGTACTGAAGCGTCCCCTTCTGTAAATCTAGATGGCTGGCATCCCTGGGCAGATGGAGTAACAGGTACTTCAGCTATTCTCCGCATACTCCCTACACTGGGGCAGTTCCTACGGATGTGCCCAGACTAGCCACACTCAAAACATGTCACTGGCTCCCTCCCCTACGCCTGCGACTGCGACTGTGCCTGAACAGGTGCTGAACTCTGGTATTCTGCCGCATGATGCCCTAGTCGTCTGCATCTATAACAAATAAGCTCTCTCTGATTCGACCTTCCCGTTGAGACTACGGGAGGTGAGGATGCTGAAGACTGTGGCTGGTACGACCCCACTAGATACGAACTTGGACCAAATGTCCACTGATGCTTGTCCTTGCGTCCCTAAGACTGTGCACGTCCCCTGTCCTGCTGACTCCTACTATCTCTGTCTCTGTGCGTCTCGTTTAGAGTATCTTCCACGTTTATGGTGGTCTCCACAAACTCTATAAAAACCCGCATCCTGAATGTTGCCACTCTGTCTTAGATAGCGGGCCTCAAACCCCTCTCGAACCTCTTTTCCTAGAAATCATCAGTGGGCACGATCTCCTGTGCAAACAGGGATAAGCTAGTAAACTCAGCCTCATACACGACTACTGTCATCGTCCCCTGAGTCAGAAAAAGTAAGTCCTCTCTGTGGCGATCCTTCAAAGTTGTCGGAATGTATTTCTCCAGAAATATCTTTGTGAATGCCTCCCAAGTGCCTCCTACAGTAGTCCTGGCAAACTTCCACCACATGTGAGCACTCCCCATCAGCTGGAAGGTAGCAAAAGTAACTATGAGATCATGTTCCTCTATCTGAAGCATGTCCAAGATCGTGGTAACTAGCTCCAGCCATTCCGTGGCTACCGTGGGATTGAGATCCCCAGAAAAGGTAGGAGGGTACAGACGTCGCAACTCGTGCATTGCAACCGTCGCCCTTGGTTTAGGTACACTCTCTCTTCCCCTAGAGGCCTTGCCCAGCTGCCGGATGGAGCCTACCATCTCACGCAACAGACCTACTCCATCAACAGGCCCTTGGGGTATTAGCATCCCTAATATTTGGGAATGGAACGTCCCTTCGGACAGAACCACGGCCAAGACCTCGACCACAGCCTCGTCCTCCCCGCGTGGACTTACTATATATGAAAGCAACATTACAGGATAAGCGTCCATACAACATGTTATTGCTAACGTAAAAGACATAATACACATTATCATGCTAATATATAGCCACTTAAGATTGTTAGAACAAGGCAATCCAAGAGGGGGGGTGAATTGGGTTTCTTTTGCAGAAAAGGAGATTAAATACAATTTCTGAAAACCTTTCCTTTTTTTAATAAAGCCAGACAACTATATATGCAAATATAAAATCAAGCAAATATCAAAAGAATAAAGAACCAAACACAGCAATTTATAGTGGTTCGGCTTGAACTTAGCCTACGTCCACTCCTCAAGATCTCCCTTGAGTATTTCCACTATTT
>JAOTRH010124438.1:0-14606 GCA_034768845.1 Heliamphora exappendiculata
GGGGGAAGGTGGGGGAATAATCCTTTCAGTTTATGGCTGTCCAAGTAACAGAGAATTTGTAAAACAGGTTGTCTATGGATGCATTTCTTTTTTCATATGATATAATGTGAGATTTTATGAGTTGCTTCTGAGATTATGTTCTGAATACTTCCTTGTGCTTCAGCTGTCAAACATCCCATTCTTTGTACAAAATGATACATAAGTTGTACTGAATCTCAACAGCTGGCTTCATATAGATAGTATTTGTTCTATAGTTTATGAGTACATGCTTCAGTCCGAAGAGTCCCTTGCATTTACTATAAATCGTTGCTTGGTGTTGTGATCGGTCTTGTATTTTGTAGCCATCTGGTTTAAAAAGATGTCTTATGTCTTACCTAATTGTCCCAACATGCTTAGGATTTACTTGTTCCACACATGCGCGCGTGCGCACACACACACACGGGTAGTGGGCTGTAGTAAATAGTTTGACAGTTTTTATAATCCATTTCATTTGGACACATTAATGAACAATTATATTTTTATACGTATAAATAAAAAAAAAATCTACATTGCATATACATTCAGATTTTATCATGTTAAAATAGTAAGAAATCATTTCACATTTTACATGGCGGAAAATAAGCATGCACAAAAAGACCTAACATCTATTTAATTTAGAAAAATTGGAAGTTTTGAGATTTTTCTTGGTAAGTAATTGGAACGATTAAACTTAAATCTAAATTAAAATATCTAAATAAGTGATTAATAGATATAAACATGCATTGTTTTTATTCCACTGGAACACTAAGTTAAAAAGAGGACATGTTTAAGTTCTAACAAATGTCAGACGAGTGTTAGGGCTGGATATGTGTCCGACATGTGTACACCACCTTTTTAAAAGTGTATGCGCCTCTTAGCATTTGATAGTAAAAATAATTTTGGTCTTTTGCAAAATTTATTAAAGATATCAACATGCAGCAAGGGCTTATCAGGGCTCTATATTGAAATGAGAAGAAGTCGGGAAGGATGGAAGACGAATAAGTGTGCACTACCTTGTTGCCTGTCTTCTAAGCTATTTTTCTTTTCCTTGCATGTCACATTAAAAGACAAAAGGGTTTAGAATTGTGGTTATTCAATTTATCTTACCACCCACCTTATTTGATTTTAATGCTGAGCGCTATATCATTTAAATAAAGCTGCACCATCAAAGGTTAATAGTATAATATCCAACAAAATTGCTTTAATGTTGCCATTACCCTGCCTCTACCATATAATTGTTTTTTGCAGCAAAAAAAGGAACAAGCGAAGGGAGGGAGAAAAAAATGTGCTATAGGCTTTCCCGAAAGGCACATAACCATTCGTAGAGCAAAATTTGGAAAACTATGATTGAGAGGCAATAGTTTATAGAATTATGTACGCTGCTGAGTTTTTAAGCCTTACTCGACGTTGCATGCAATAGTCTTGACATAAGAGATAACAATCATAATTTTTACTTGTTCCCATCATACTGATATATGTGATCATGTGAACAGGTTTTTTAAGTTTTGACTGTGGCGGTACAGTTAACTTCACTGATGCCCTTGGTCTTACATGGACTCCTGATGATCAGCTTCTTTATGGGGAAACAACTAACATTTCTGTTGCTGAGACAAGGAAGCAATATGAGACTCTGAGATACTTCCCTGCAGATGATAGAAAGTACTGTTACACACTGAAAGTTATAAGTAGAACTCGGTACCTTGTACGAGCGACCTTCTTGTATGGTAACTTCGACAACAATAATGTTTATCCAAAGTTTGACATCTCCCTTGGAGCAACTCATTGGGCTACCATTGCCATTTCGGATGCTGATACGATAGAGGCTCAAGAATTAATATTTCTGGCTTTAGATCCGACCATAAGTGTGTGTTTATCCAATGCTACAACAGGACAGCCTTTTATCTCTACCCTTGAACTCCGACAATTCAATGGTTCTGTTTATCTTACACAGTTTGAAAGTCAGTTCTATCTCAGTGTGTCTGCAAGAATAAATTTTGGCGCAGATAGTGAAGCTCCTGTCAGGTTTGCCTACTAGAATTGCTTGGTCTTTCAGAGCCTAAATTGAGCTAAATGCATGTGACTATGGGAAAACAAACTTTAAAATAAGATCGAATTAGTTTATTTTTTTTTGCACAGACGCAGATGGTTCAGTTGTTGGGAATCTGGATGTTCCTGGATTGGCCACATAAACCTATGGATATCTAATTTATTTTCCCTTTTTCAATTCAGGTATCCCGATGATCCATTTGATAGAATATGGGAATCTGACTCTCTTAAGAAAGCAAATTACCTTGTTGATGTAGCTGTGGGAACTGAGAAAGTATCAACCCAAATGCCAATTGATGTCAGCTCTGGTGAAATGCCACCCCAGAAAGTGATGCATACTGCTGTAGTTGGTAGAAATGGATCATTAACTTACCGCTTGAATCTAGATGGTTTTCCGGGTTTTGGTTGGGCATTCACCTACTTTGCAGAAATTGAAAATTTGGGTCCAAATGTGAGCAGAAAATTCAGGCTGGTACTTCCAGGAATGCCTGATCTCAGCAAAGCTGTTGTTAATATCCAAGAAAATGCGCAAGGAAAATATCGTCTGTATGAGCCCGGATTCTACAACATTTCTCTCCCCTTCGTATTATCTTTTAGATTTGGGAAAACATCTGACTCTTCCATGGGGCCGCTTCTGAATGCAATGGAGATAAATAAGTATCTTAAGAAAAATGATGGTTCTCGCGATGGTAAGCATAATTTGCTTATTTTTTTGCATGCACAGCTCCATAAATATGTTTCCTAATTCAGAATCTTGTGGTTTTTATGAACTTTCTTTCTTCTGAATTTGCGGTGTAGTTACCTCCAATGTCGATATGCTTTAAAAATCCCTTTCCTCTTTAAATAAACTCATGCACAGTAAAAACGGGGCACACTTTTTTCTGCTTGAATAGGCTTCTTTGATCTAAATTTTAAGCCTTAACAATGCACGTGTGGCTTTAAGTTTTTGTATTTTTCAGGATCAGTAATTGCTAGTGCAGTCTCATCATATTCATCAGCAGATTGGGCACGAGAAGGTGGTGACCCATGCCTTCCAGTTCCGTGGTCCTGGGTGGAGTGTAACTCTGATCCTCAACCTAGGATAACTAAAATGTAAAGGTTTTGTCCCTTTTTGTAACCTTGCATGACTGGTCTATGTAATCTGCATCTCTTTTGTGGTTCGTATTCATGGCTTTATGGGTTCGAATCACGAAAACAACGGCACGGCCTCTCTGCTTGCAGGAGTAAGGCTGCATACATTTTGCCCTTCCCAGACCCGCAATGCAGGAGCCTTGTGCACTAGGCAGTCCTTCATGTTTTTATATTCAATCTCATAAACATAAATGTGTGTGTGTATACATGTGCTGTTTCTGCTTAAGTATATTGAAGAATACCTCATCATTATATAGAACTATCTAATATTTTTATCAAATATATTGTCTCCTTGCTAGTAAACTGTCTGAGAAGAATTTGACAGGCAGTATCCCTTCAGACATGACAAAGTTGAGTGGCTTAGTTGAGCTGTAAGTTTCACACTATATTCTCATTTTGCTGGTCAGCAACGAAGGTTCCCTGTTTTAGTGTTAAGTCAATTGGAATGCCCTAAATTGTCATATTTATCTGCTGATTGCAGGTGGCTTGATGGGAATTCGCTGACTGGTCCGATGCCTGATTTTTCTGGATGCAAGGACTTGGAGATCATGTGAGCCCAAATGTTTCATTCTCTTTTCATGTTAATTTTCAAAATTGTTTGACCTTTGTTTTTGTTTATTGCAGTCATCTAGAGAATAATCAATTGACAAGTGAGTTGCCTTCCTCTTTAGCGGAACTACCAAATCTGAGGGAACTGTAAGTTTGCAACTATAATTTCATTAAAACAATATAATATTTTGGGAGACTCTGCCAGAAGTTATCAGAAGAGGAACTCCTAATATTTACTGATATGAACTGATGCGTCTAAGTGATGACTCATTTCTGTCATGTAAGGTGGATTGGCATCCCCAACCCCGCCTCTCTTCCATGGGACAAAATAAACATGGAAAAGAAAAAAAAGATTTTGATGTGCAAAAGAATATTTTTAAACCCATTAACACCATGGTCTGCTTGACATCACCCTGACAGTTTGTTGATGCAAAATAAATGATTTCTAATATTTTAGGTTTTTCTTTTTTGTATTTTGTGTTAATTCTACATCTCACATTTTGTCTGCGATCTGCATGATGCAGGTACGTGCAGAATAATAAGTTATCTGGAACAGTGCCTTCAGGCCTTCTGAATAAGAATCTTGTTTTGAAGTGGGTTTCATTTCTTTACTTATAGAATTGGAACACATAAGATGGGATGTTAGGTGTTGATTAATGGATATCATTTACATGTTTACCTTGTGATACGTACTGTTCACTGCATTTAACATGTGTTTCTACTTTCTATTCCCTTTTGTTTATAAGATATCTAATGTTGAGATTTTGAAAGATTTGAAGTTCATAGCCAACCAAAACATCATTTTGCATACACTTTGTGTGATTTGACACTGCAAATAGACTGAGCTTCTAAGTAACTTACTTTGTCGATTGTAGTTGTCTTGTAACTTGTTTGTCAAATAACCTTGCATCAAAACTATCCAAGATGAGTTAGTGTTGATTCAGATTAGGTGGGGCTCACTAGTGTACTGCAAGCACATGATAAGTTGGACACATGTATATGTTTTGTTAAGACATCTTGTTTATTTATGTAATATGTATATGCTCCGGATGAAGTACAGATACATAGCTATACATTTTTAGTATAAAGTACTATTAGATATTTTATCTAGAAACTTATATGTTTTCTTTTATATTCCTTTACCAGATTCTTTGGCAGTAACGACTTGCCATGATCCATTAGTTCATATAGAATCCATGTCTTAAGTGTATCAAGAAATATTCTTTTCACTAAGCGTATATAATAAAATAGAGTGAAAGGGTTCCTCAGTCAATCGACTTATTTTCTCTCCCTCGAACAATCGACGAGTTGATTGAGTTGCAAGACAAAGAGTGTGCCCGCATATAGTTATTGCCCGAAGGATAGAGTTCTTGGATGACGAGAGGAACTTTAGACCTTCCGACTTATTTTTCATTTCAAATATTTGCGGAAAACGTTTATCCTTGGATGTTGGCTGTGTTCTTCTTGGTCGTCTTTAGATGTGTGAAAGATAAGAAAATTGTTATCGCATTTGGTATAATAGTACATCTATCTTGCTCAAACTTGTAAACTTTAAAGCCAAAAATGGAGAGTCATCACCCATATCCTCTCAGGTGCCATTTAAGTGAACCCTCCATTTTGTTGTCACAAATTGAATTAGAAAAGGACCCTATTCAAAAGAAAAGTTTAATATGGCTAATGATGTTCCTTTTTGTCATGTAGCAAAAGCAATTGACCTCTCAAAACCCAGTAATGTGTCAAACAATTGTCAAGAAGAGGCACCAAAGGAGCTCCCTATAAATTTAGCTATTGGGAGTCATGCTAAGTTAAATTGTCAAGAAGATGGATCTTTATCAAATGATCCTATAAAACAATAAAAGAATTGTGTAATTTCAGCTCACCTTCAAAGAGGTAGAGCTATCTATTTATATTGATGAAGAAAGATTAAAAAGAAGGAAGAAAATAATTCACAAATCAAATCATAATTAGTAATATCGTAATTTCCTAATATATTGATTCTAGAATAAAACCATAATCAAATTGAGATCCTAAATATCTTCCAAATATCTTTTAATACTTTCCTTCAAACTGGAGCAAAAATGTCAATTAAGCCCAGCTTGAGAATTGATAACCAGAGTAAAGATGGTGCCATAAACTTAGTAAACATATCCGCAGTCTGATCAGATGAAGAGACAAAGGATGGAGACAGGGTACCTGCTCGAACTTTTTCTCTAATAAAGTAAATATCCACTTTTATATGCTTGGTCCCTTCATGAAGAACCGAATCAGAGGCAAGCATAATAGTAGATTAGTTATCGCAAAATAATTGAGAGGATCTTTTTTTCCTCAAATCCTAGCTCAGTAAGAAGAGATTGCAACTAAAGGATTTCACAAGTGCCTTAAGCCATTGCCCGATACCTTCTTTCTTTTCCATGATATGAGATGTTGGCCGTAAAAAGTACAAAAACCAAATGTGGATCGTCGATCAGTTTTAGACCCAGCATAATCAGCATCGGTAAAGCATTAAAGATCAGATTGAGTACTAGCTGAGAAAAATAAGCCAAGTCCTGGATAGGTCTTCAGATACCTTAAGATATGAAAGACTGCATCCATGTGAGCCTTGCGAGGATTATGCATAAATTGATTGGTTGCGCTAACTACAAAAGTCAAGTCAGGTATTGTATTTGTCAAGTAAATCAAGCGACCAACCAGACGTTGATACGTAGATGGATTCAGAAGTAACTTTCCAGATTCAGTTGTAAGCTTAAGATTCGGATCCATATGAGTAGAGGTTGGCTTACACCCTAACATACCAGTATCCTGAAGGAGATCAAGAATGTACTTTCGCTGAGAGAGATATCCCACGATGGGAACGGGTAACCTCAATATCAAGAAAGTACTTGAGAGGCCCCAAATTCTTAGTATCAAAAGCTTTGCTAAGATCTGTTTTTACTTGAGCAATACCTGATGTGTCATCCCCAGTAAGAATAATGTCATCAACATATACTAATAGAATGATACGTCGACTATTGGTACGTCGATGAATAAAACAGATATGATCAGAGTGACATTGGATAAAATCTATAGATAAGATAACATTGCTGAAACGACTAAACAATGGCCTTTGAAACTGCTTCAAGCCATAAAGAGACTTACGGAGGCGACATATCTTTCTAGAATACTCCCCCCTCAGCCCGAAAACCCAGAAGAGGATCCATATAGATTGTTTTAACTAAATCGTCTTGAAGAAAGGCATTCTTAACATCCAATTGGTGAAGGGGCTAAGAATGAGAAACTGCCAAGGGCACCAGAAGACGAACAATAGTCAACTTAACCATTGGGGCAAATATAGCACCAAAATCTTTGCTTGGAACCTAGGTAAAACCTTTGGCCACAAGGCGAGTCTTATATCGATCCACAAAACCATCAGTAAAGTACCTGACACTAAAGACCCATTTGCATCCCACAGTCTTCTCACTTGAGGGCAAGGGTACAAGCTCCCACGTATGATTAGATTCCAAAGCATCCATCTCTGTTTGCATAGCGGTCACCCACTTGGAATTCTTGAGAGTAGTGGACACGAACTGAGGAATAGGCACACAATCAATCTTTTCAAGAAACGTGCGATAGAAGGTTGAAAGTTCATCATAGAAGACATACTAGGAGATGGGATGATTAGTACTACTAAGCTAATCATAACGTGAGGGGGTTTACGATCACGAGAGGGATAACAAGGGTAGGTGCAAAAATGAAAGAAGGGGAGAAATTACTTGACTCTGTATTTGAAGGGATGTCTGGCAGCGAAGGTTAAGAGCAAGGGCGACGAGAGTATACCTGCAAGGAAGGGGAAGGGGAAGGTCAGAGGATGAACGGGTCGGAGGGAGCCTGCAAGGGAAGGGAAGGGCGGGGGATGAACCGGTCGAAGGGAGAGTAAAAATAGGAATCGTACGAGTACTCGCAGAGGAAGCCTCCAACGAGGGACGAGCACTCGTAGATGACTGCCATATAATGGAGTATCCTTGTAAAAAGTGACATCAAGAGAGTGAAACATGCGGTGAGATACTGGATCATAACATCGATAGCCTTTGGAGTTTAGATATAGACGAATATCCCAAAAAAAAAGACATTTAACAGATTTATTATCCAGTTTAGTGCGAGTGGGACAACGATTCTAGACAAAGCAAGTACAGTGAAATACCCCAAGACAGAATAGAAAATCGGGGACGATCAGGTTAAAGAACCTGAAGAGGAGCTAAACCATATAGAATGCGACTAAGAGTGCGATTAATGAGGTATACAACAGTAAAGACAACCATATGCTAATATGACTTAGGGATATGCTTGCCTTAAAGAAGACAATGAATGATGACATGATTTGGCAGTTCTTACGTTCGGCAATCCCATTTTGTTTAGGTGTGTAAGGGCAGGTGAGTTGTTGTGAGATACCTAGTGTAAACACCCAAATTTGACCCCGCTCAATCTTAGGTGAATTCGATGATGAAAATAGTTGGAATGGTGCTTCAGTTCGATCATCGGGAAGTGATCCAAACTCGGTATTTGAACTCAATCGTCCAAAAACCTTCAAACCAAATAACCATCGATAACTTGTTATGCAAGTCATTTCTAAAGTGGCGACCGCCATGTTCATTGTGATGACCGTCAATAGAGCCTCTTGGAAACCTTAGCAAAAAATGGCGACCGCCTGGCAACACCTTATTGGTTGAAAAAATTTATAAATACCGTACCTCTGGTACATTTTTTAGGACGGAATTTTATAGAGGGGTTTAGTGAGAAACTCTATCGAGTTGTCGAGAAATTTCGAGCCTCGACGCCGAAGCGCTACCGAAATACCGAGATCCAAACCTTCGACGCCTACATTGAAACCCTAGCTTGGGATCACCATCCGAGGATTAGACCATTGAAGCACATTTCCTGATTTGAGGATTCTTTAGCGATCTAGGTACCTCGCTTGGATCCCTGATCTTTCTAACTCTATTCCCTCTCTTTGGAGTGATCGAGTTAAGTTCAATTTCATTTCATGTATTTTTTTCGCTTAAATAGTTAACTATGTTTATTAGTTTGCTTCATATAATTTAGTCTTTTTACCAATTTCTTAGTTTACATATCCACACTAAAGCACGTTGTCTTTTCTTTTTTAATTCATCAAATTAGTGCTAACATATTTTTGCAATTACAACTTATTAATGTTGTTAATTGTTATAATAATGCACTTACATTCGTGTGAATGTAGTTATCAATACTACATTCACATTTGAGATAAATAGTTTCAATTAATTTCTTTTATCTTTCTAGCATTTATTCTTTATTTCCTTTATTAATTCCATTTTCTTTTTCTTTTCCTTTTTCTTTTAATGTGGTATAATTTTCTTGTATTGTTTCATTTACTTTTATTTTTGTAATGTAGATTCTTTTCCCTTCAATGAACTATTTTTTTTTTCTTTTTCTTTTTCTTTCCTTATTAGTTTAATACTCATTTTCTTTTAAGTATTAGTTTAATGTTCTTTTTTTAGCATTTAAATTTCTTTTTCTTTTCTTACAATGTAGTTTTAATTTCTTTTCAATTGCTCCTTCACTAATATGTATTTTCCATTTTCTTTTTCTTTTCTTTTATATTAGTGTAATATTTCTTTCTCTAGTATTTTTTTTTAATTATTTGTTTTAAATTTTCTTATAATATCCAATTTTCTTTAATTTTCTCTTTATTAGTAATTTTTTTCTTTTAATATTAGTACTTATCTTTTTTTTAAAACTCTATTTTCTTTTTCTATAGTGGTACTTTTCTTTCATTTTGTTAAACCCAAAAAATCATAAAAAGTCTTTTAAGCTAATTTTCATCTTTAGGTGCAATTTTCTTTTCTTTTGTTTTCTTTTCCTTTTATTTTTCTTTTGTCTCTTTTAAAATATAAAATGTAAATAGTTAAGTTTTCTTTTTCAATAATTTAATGACATTTTTTAACTTTTTCATCTTAGTTTGATTTTCTTTATAAACTTTTTCTTTATTTTTCTTTTCTTCAAACCTTTAAATTCTCTTTGTCATGAAATCTTTATTTTCTTTGTTAGTAAATTTTCTTTACATTTGGTGTTAAATACTCATCATGTTAACGTTTCTCTAAATGTATGTTTGTGCATATTTTGGTTACTTTATTTAAAATGCATGTTTAGAGTAGTTTAGGTCATCTTATTAGCAATTCATGTTTAGGTAATTTTTGTCTTTTCTAGCATATTTTTTTTATTCTTTCATTTAAATCACGATAGCTTAGGTTATTTTTGTGAAATTGCATACGGATGTGCTCCATGTATCCTTTAGTTAGAAATTACATGCCATAGGATTTAGGATTTTCTTTCTTACTTGTTTTATTTGGCGTTCTATATACGTATGCTATGTATTTTTCATATTTGATTTTAGATGTTCTCTCTTTGCCTCCACTTTCTTTATTTGCATACATTTGAGAAATCATATTAAATAATCAAAGAATGATTAGTAGAGGCCAACCTTATGGTTGGGCGAACGGGGTGCCTAACACCTTCCCCGATTCGTACCTTAGCCCTCGAACCATTTTTCTCTAGTTAAACGTTTTAAAGATCAGTAGTCATTTTTTTGTTTTTCTCAAAAACTAAGTGGCGACTCCATTTTTAACAAAAATAGATTTTCAAAATTTAGTTTTTAAGGTGTTAAAATATTTTTCAAACATCTTTGAATTCCCTTATTTTTGAATACATTTTTCGAAAACCCCAAAAATCCTGGCGTCACACCTAGCTGGGTAAGATGAGAGCGAAAAGCATCAGAGATGTACTCACCATCATTATCAGGTCGTATCTGGCGAATAACAGTATGAAATTGAGTTTTGACCATCTGGAGAAATTGAATAAAGATGGGTAATACATCTGATTTTTCATTCAAGAGATAGATTTAAGTACATCGAAAATGATCATCAATAAAGGTCACATAATATCGATGACCAAATAAGGCAACAACCGGGGAGGGTCCCCATAAATCGAAGTGAATAAGATCAAATATATCGAACACACGATGCATACGAGGAATATAACTAGTGCGAGTATGTTTAGAGAGTTCACAAATCTCACACTAAAATTTATTATTCTTATAAGTTTTGATTAAGTTAGGAAATAACAAACACAAATACTGGAAATTAGCATGTACTAAACGGGCATGTCATAAGGTTAAAGTTTGGAGAGAGAAGATGGGTGATGTTGAATCTGGTAACACAGTGGTCTAAAGACTTGATGGTAGTATAGTCCATCGCGCTTATATCCAGTGCCAAAAATCTTCTTCGAATTCAGGTCCTGAAGTTAACAATGGATAGGTAAGAAAATGACAGCACAATAGAGATTTTTAACGAGGCGATTAACAGATGAAGGATTAAAGGTAAAATTAGGGATATGTAAAGAAAAAGTAAGGGTAATATTAGGAGAGTGACACACATCACCCTTATGAAGAATATAGGATGTAGAGCTATTAGCGAGGCAAACAGTGTAATTAGTAGAAAAAATAGTGGAAGAAAACAACAATAACTCACCAGTTATATGGTCATTGGTCCCAGAATCCAAAATTCAAGTAAGTTTCACAGATTGAACATGTAAAGTAGAAGAAGTATCCGTCGCTAGGGTAGCAGTGGGAATCGTAGAGATGTCTTGAGCCTACATAGTAAGAGAACTAAGCTGTTCTTGAAACTGACCAATTTGGGATTGGAGATGGTTAAAGCCTGAGAGAGCTGGAGACCTATTGCTTCCAATATGCTCGGTAATAGTAGCAGTGCGAGAAGATTTAGAACCTAAAAAGCGATTCTTGGGAAAGTGTGGCTTCAGTTCGGGATGAAATTTAAAGTAACGGGCTTTAGTGTGCCCCGTTCCTTCACAATGAAGACAAACTACCTTTCCATTCACGGAACGAGATCCAGAGGTAGTAGAAAATGCCATTTGATCAGGTAGGGTAGGTGGCTCTGGGACAGAAGATGTAGCAGGCTAGATCAAACGGCGACGACGTTCTTCACCATCAATAGTAGCAAAGGCCTCATATACGGAGGGCAAGGGAGAGGTGCTCAAAATTTGAATGCGAAGATACTCGAATTTAGGTCCCAAAGCCTCCTGAGATGCATGAGAGATATCGGGGGTGTTTGGTCAAGCTTCTGCTACTAATTTTTAGCTTTTTGCTACTGATTTTAGCTATAAGTTATAATATTTTTAAATACCCACAACTTATATTATAATTTTTAGCTACTTTTTTTTTCTATTTAAGTTACAAGTTACAATTTTTACCAAACACTCACAACTTCTGCTACAAGTTACAATCCATAAGTTACTAGCAGTAGTATTCCCAAACACCCCCATCTTGATTTAACTCAAAAATGCTGGCATCATTACGAACATGTGCATACATTTGTGTTAAGGCGGACCATAAACGAGGAACTGTATCATGATGCATGAACATGTGGTAGATATGTTCTTCTATGAAGTTGAAGATCCAACCCAAGATGGTGCAATTCTCAATATCCCATTGAGTATACTTAGGGTCATTCTCAGGTGATGGGTCAGTCGCCAGTAGCTAGTAGTCAGCAAGACTTTCCTTTGCCCTCAAGATAAAGGCGAAGATATCGACTCCAAGTCGTAAATTTTTTGCCTTCAACAAGACATCGGTAATGCAATGTGCAAGTGAGGGTTGAGAAAGAGAAAAGTCAGACTGAGACGACTTAGGCACACTTTTATCGCTGGATTCAGTCATATTGCCAAACTAAAGACAATGCAAAACAAAGAAGATTGCTACCGATAAAAAAAGGAAAACACTGGTAGCCCCCAGCAAATATAAGGAGCTAAGGAAAAAGTTACCACATCAGTGAATTAAAAAAAATGATTCAACGACACATCTCCAATCTCAACACCATAATGCATCTCAAAGGAACAAATAACATAAAGAGAGGCACTAGAAAACAGTGAACCATTGGTGAACCAAAACAGTGCAGCAGTGGTGGCGACAATGGGAATGGGCGGCAACGGCTTGAAGTACCACAAAAGGTGAACCATAAATAGAGAGAGGCACCAGAACGAGGGGCAAGAGAGCTAGGGTTGGGGTTGCGAACCAGAAGGCAACAACGGCGGGTTGAGGTTGCTAACAAGTGGGCGGAAAATACGGGCTAGGGTTGCGAACCAAAGGGGGTCGAACTAGAGGGGGTGTCAAACCAGAGGAGGTTTCGAGGTTGGGAGAGCGGAGGGGATGAGCGATGATGATGACTAGTGAAGAGGGGGTCGTCGACGGTGACGTCTAAGGCGAAGTCCAGAGCGCGAACTAGAAGGGTTCAGCTCCAAGGGTTAAGGTTTTGGAGAGATTGTCGGTGGCGAGAGAGTCAAACTAGTAGGTGTTGGACTTCGGTGAGGCTTGGGAAATTCTTTATTTTTTGAGTTTGGCTCTGATACCAAAAATAATAAAAGAATTATGTAATTTCAGCTTACCTTCAGAGAGGTAGAGTTGTCTATTTATATTGTCGAAGAAGGATTACAAAGAAGGAAGAAAATAATTCATAAATCAAATCATAATTAGTAATATCGTAATATCCTAATATATTTGATTCTAGGATAAAACGATAATCAAATCAAGATCCTAAATATTTTCTAAATATCTTCCAATACCTGTTTGTGACAGTTGTAGTGTATGCCTTGTTCCTTCATCTCCTGATCCTCCGCCTACATTCATTGGCTTTGATCTTTCCTCAATTTAATCCCATCCAGTTGCTTCTCCAAACATTTTCTCTTGTTTTATGTCACACCCCAAATCCAGAGACATGATCGGCCGTGGACTATGGGCCTTTACTAAAACATGATGTAGGATTATATGCAAAAGTATGAGCAGGAATCTAGGCTCTGATACCACAATTGTCATGCCCTAAACTCGAGGACATGATTGGCCATGGACTATGGGCCTTGGTCCAACAGGCCACGAAAGCCTACTAATAAAAAGAGAATTCGAAAATATAAAGGTGAAATTATGGCATATGCTGAATTTTAAATAAGTTGAGCTATAATTCAATACAAAGTTCTTGTTGGTCACAAACATCCCACTATCCTTAATGTGAAAGTTAACTAACAATCAACTAACAAAACAATGATACTGGTTAAAAATAAAATGCGAAAATAAGTAAACTCCTAAGAGGTCACTAGAGTTGGGTCTTGAGATTCCATAGAGTCCGCCGCTAGCAACTTTGACTAATCACTTGAAAATATTAAAAACAACGTCAGCTGATGGCTCGGTAAATGGCCAACATACATAGTAAAATACAGTTCAAAATGGGATGCACAAAATAAATATAACTGAAACATAATTATGGCATACAACGCACCTTAAATCCACATGATAGTAAAAAAATTCTTTTTCTTTACGTCAAATTTACATTTTTTTTATTAAACACAAATTTTTAAAAGAATTTCACCCAATCTCAAAACCAATAACAAATAACCAGTGAGTCAAGTCTCATCATAATACCAACACCATAATGGTAATAACAACATGATCATCCATAATCCGTGAGAACCATAAATAAAATAATCAGTGCCGAATAAAATAAGCGCAGAGCATCCTCGGCCTGTTGGATTCAATATCGAATTTAGAGTTACCACGGCGTGGCGCCCGGATCTCTTTTTTAAGACGATCCGATTAAGGTCACCGGACAACACCCAGGCTGTCCCTTCAACCGTTGAGCACTAGAGTCACCACGAACGCAAGGTCGGACCTTTTCCCTAACGACCAGAGTTACCTCCGTAGAGGGCTTGTCCCCTGGATTTTTAATATGGTCCCAAATTAGAATCTCATACATCACACCATATAGATGTGTACAAAAAGCTCCATGTAATAT